>JAFIRS010001792.1:222500-292520 GCA_018342105.1 Gonioctena quinquepunctata | reverse complement strand
ATTTTATCTCGTGGTTCTCCAAGTATGTAAAATTATTTAGTTCAAATTTTCCACGTTTTTTTTAAAAAATTTTATTTTTTTTATATATCAGGGAGTTTTCAAACAAGTACTGTTATTCTACTTATTTTTTATTATTTTATATTATTATTATATATATATTATATATTATTACATATATTATTATTATTATTATATATATATATATATATATATATATTATTATATATATATATATATTATTATTATTATTATTATATATATATATTATTATTATTATTATTATTATATATATTATTATTATTATTATTATTATTATTATTATTTTTTTTTTTTTTTGGGTTTGGCATCGACTTCTTGGTCATTAGCCTTCGGTTGCCAACTCAATTGGCATGATATCTAATGCGGTAAAATTTTGTATCCTATTTTATCTGCGTGGTTCTGCCAAGTATGTATAATTATTTAGTTCATAATCTTCTCCACAGTTCTGTTCTTTTAAGAAAGATTATTATTTTCCATATTCACGTGGAGCATTTCCAAGACAAGTACTGCTATCTGACAAGCTCAGTTGTAAACGGATTTGAGAGAATTTTCTGCAGTGAAGTATAAGGTGTTTAACTGTCAGGAGTATTCTGACAGACTTCACATCGTGGTTGTCTCATCGTTTAGGCATGAAACTATTAGTGAGAAAGGTGTGTCCCATTCTCAAACGGGATATAGCCACTTGTTCTCTCCTTTTCAATAAAGATCCATATTCCCATTTGTGAACTGTGCGTTTAATCTCTTTGAGTTTTGTATCATTAGTGTTCCATTGTCTTATCCATTGTTGTATTCATTTTCATCTTTATTTCCACTTTCTAGTCGGATGGCCGGACAGGAATGTCATCATATGTATTTGAGTCATCTGCTTCCTTCTCTGCTTGATCAGCTGATTCATTTCCAGCTATCCCAATATGGCCTTGAATCCAAATCAAACAGATGGTTTTATCCTTCGGTGGAGCCAGTCAATGAGTGATAGTATGGTTTGTACTAATGGATCTTGGTTGAACTCTATTCTTCAGTGCCTGACATGCACTAAGGAGTCGTGAAATTAGAGTTGTTGTGTGAGTGTCCATTTCAGCAAATTCAGGCTTGCCAAATGGCATACAGTTCAGCTGTGAAGATACTTGTATTGGAGAAATGTCAGGCATAACTCTCCTAATGTGGAAAAAGCACTTCCTACTCATTGATTGTTTTTTGAGCTGTCTGTATAGATCACTCTACTTCTATATATATATATATATATATATTATTATATTATATATATATATATATTATTATATATATTATATATTATTATTATATATATATATTATATATATATATATTATTATTATTATATATATATTATTATTATTATTATTATTATTATTATTATTATTATTATTATTATTATTATTATTATTATTATTATTATTATTATTATTATTATTATTGTTAACAATAAATGAATTTATTATTATATTATTATTATTCACATGTTCTGCCAGAGCACATTTTTCAGGACGCAATCTGCAGTCACTTTCATGAGGAATTATTCTGTTCGATAATGATCGTTGCGTTTGACCAACATATTGTTTGTTAAAACCATGACAAGGAATATATGACCAGGAATATATGGGTTACATTTGACACCAAAAATAAGGGAGTTTTATCTTGGCAGAACTGTTTAATATGATATTTCGAATTTTTTCCGGTTGTGAAATAGTCTGGAGAGTTAAGGAGTGATCTAGGTATTTTATATATGGTAATGAAGTGGAAAAAGATTGAGTAGGGGTAGTGAGACAATGTTCTGTTTATGGAATTCAGGACCTGAAATTTTCAGTACTCTTAATTTCATTTGTTTTACCAAGTTCATTTTCATGAACTGTTCGTGATAGTGGTCATTCAGGTATCTGCCCAAGCTGCTGAAAAAATGGTGGTTCTAGAAAGATTGAAGAAAAATCGATTTTTCATTTCGATACCGATGGCACCAACCGATAGGTTTCTTCAGAAAAGTTTTCCTCTAAGATGTACGCACAAATGAAAAACCACTGTGAATCACCATTCATGATAATTAATAATTTTGGTTTGCCCTATATACTATTTCCATTATAGCTTCATTCGTTCATGTGAATCAGATAGTATTCGAGTTTTCTCCCAAACCAAACTTTATTGTGATTCATATTTCTCGAATTTAAAGTTATACTTTAGAAATGAATATGAGTTATTATTCTTCTAAGTGATATTGCGATCCTCGTGTGATGGTTATATTTTTTTTCATTCGTGTCAGATTATATAGGACATATTGGGGAGTATTTAGGAAAATTTGAATCCTTCTCCAACTTTTGATCGAGAAGTTGTCAGTTGTTACATGAATACAAATTCCATTGAAAATGTTCCATTTTTCTGACAAATGATTCGTTAGCCTGATTGATAGCAATTTCAGAATCAATATATACATTTTCAAATCTATTTTTCTCACTGGCCGCGCCACATTTTTTGTGATGGTGCCTTGAGTGAACTATACAAGTTTCAGCACTTTCTTGCAAAAATCCCGTTCAGAAGAAATCCTGATAGGAGAGATCACATGCCACAGTCAGATATTGATGAATAATTATTCAGTTCGTTCTCAGCCAACCTTTCTGTTAGTTGGAGGAAAAATGCATTGATTTTTCAACTTATGATTCAATGTGGAGAATGGAATTGAAACATATGAATTTGCCAACTGAAAACCTGATTCTGGTAGCAGTAATAGTCTTACTTGCTCTTTAGCAAATTCCCAAGTTGGTTTTTTCATTTCTCTTCAAAAATTTTTTTTTCATAGGAAACATT
The DNA here is from genome assembly GCA_018342105.1 of Gonioctena quinquepunctata. Lineage (NCBI taxonomy): Eukaryota > Metazoa > Arthropoda > Insecta > Coleoptera > Chrysomelidae > Gonioctena > Gonioctena quinquepunctata. Next base: position 289,670 of record JAFIRS010001792.1, on the reverse strand, counting down.
CAATCAGAAGAAGCAAATGAAAAATTACAAGAACCATATTTATTGAAATCATATGTCAAATCAAAATAGATGTAGCGATTGTATACGTATACTGTTACCCAAAAGTTTTGCAGGAAAAAATACTTGCCCATGAAATCTAGAGAATTGCACTGTAGGAATCAATTCCCGTATAACGTTATACAGTGTGACCCATTTGAAATGGAACCACCCCTGTAGAATACGCATTTTTCAATCATTCTCAAAAAATTATTATCGAAAGTATTGTGCATCAAAAACTGTATTTTGACACAAATTTTCATAACTTTAGTTTAATTTCCAAAGCACTCTATGGTTTTTTTTCTTCGTTAAAAACGACAAAAGGTTATTAGGCAATTTTTGTTTCGAAATTTGACTACACCACTGGATTTGTTGTCGTTATAAATGAACACCATGAAAATTCCATGAAAAAATATTTGGTAACAACGAAGTTACAACAAGTTCAATTCACAGTTATAACTGTAGAACGGAATGAGCTGTTGACTTCGGATTTTCGCTGTACAAATTCACTGGTGTTCTTCTTTGTATCGGCAGTGTTGCCAGATTACAAATATGTCTATAATCTAAATAAAAATTAGAATCAAATACTTTGTTTCCAAAATTAAAGTTGTTGTAACTTCGTTGTTAACCAATATTTTTTCATGGAATCTAGATGTTTTTCATCAATAACGACAACGAATCCAGTGGTGTAGTCAAATTTGAAAAAAAATTGCCTAATAAACTTTTGTCGTTTTTGACAAAAAAAAACCATAGAGTGCCTTGGAAATGAAACTAAAGTAATGAAAATGTGTCATACAGTTTTTGATGCTCTTCATTGAAAAATTTTTTTTTGAGATTGACTGAACAATGCGTATTCTACAGGGGTGGTTCCATTTTAAATGGGTCACACAGTATAAAAAATATGTTCTATGTTTTTCCAATTAGGAAATATTTCCATTTATGGTTATTCCATGGATTCAGGTAGGGGCAATGATCCTAAGGGCTTGAGTGTCATCGAGATCACAGCCAGGCGAGCCTGCCGGTAATGGAAGAGGCCCGCTATTCATAATCCTGTCAAAATAGACATTCACCCTTGCATAAAATCCCAAGAAGCTGAAAATTTACATGGACGTTAGAGACACCATTATAATGAAAATGTAAAAAGTCCCCACGGATCCCATGTGTGCAAAAAATGTAATGCAATGTCAAAATTTGCGAAAATGGGTTTTTTGGATTTTTTTGCGAAACGGTTAGTTATGATCAAAATAGCTCGGACACTTTTTTTCCCAAGATCCACCATTTCTGAGAAAGAAGTATTCTAAAATTCACTGAAGTTGTATTCTCCATAATATGCACACGTTTCCACGCCACCTATGAGGTAGTGGTTTCCCTGGTAGGCTTACTCCACGGTCTATTTTACTGAAGTTCAATGGAATGTCAGGTCTTCTCATTCAATTCCTTCTTCTTCCTCTTCTTTTTCCTGAGTCAACGTGAATTGTTGTAACAGCGATACATCAGTTGGTTCGTCGTTGATGTAAGGATTTTCTTGTGTTGGAGATTGAACATTTCAATACGTCTGCAGCCGCATTTCGAATTACTGCGATACCCAATTGCTCATCAATATCAACTATTTGCCTCTGGTTTGCTAACTAACTATGGAGACAGTTGAATAGGTTTCCTCCGAAGCCCACGTCTTCTGGTGTGCGTATGTGGTGTGTAGTAATTGTATGTGATCCACCGAATCGAATGCCCCAGCAAGGTCTAAAAATACACATAATGATGGTTAACCATTGTCATTGTATTATATATCCGTGCGGTAATGGCCGTTATCGCATCTTCGATAGGAATTTCTGGAAAATAAATTATATTTCTCAATGAACGATTCCATTTGCTCTTTCAATTTTTTTTGTGATATTACTGATAATGAATATTGGCCTATAATTTGATGTGATTTCTTTGTCTCCAGCTTCGTACAGCGATTTGATCATGGCAATGTTTTGATATACGGACTAATTCAATATATAGTATTCAGTAGAAATACACTGGATGTTAGTTTGTAGATACATGTGGAGCTCAATGTTCCCAATTCAGGACAATATTACTAGAAGGAAGGGAATATTGAGGAAATATGATAAATCTATAATTCTCATAATCATAGTCATGATTATTTGAAAGAGTACTAGCGGTTTCACAATCACTGCTCGGTGTTCAAACTGGTGTTTTAAGAAATATTTATTACATAATCTACTACTAAACAGAATTTCATTAGATTATTATCAGTAATTCTAAAACCTTAACTGCCTGGTATTTGATTTATGAGTTATAATTTTTGTTTTTTTATATTCTATTTTGCTAAGCTATGTTATGAGCAACTATTACGATGCGGCTAAAAGAACTGTATAATCTGCAAGAGAATGAACAAATTCAGAGAAATCCGGGGCAGATTGGAAGATGTGGTGACGTAATTGGGAAAAAAACCAAAAAACTAAATATTGTTGTGAACTATGTGCTGAATTTCTGTGTTGAGAGCATGTAAAGCTTTCATGTGCAAATTGTTACAATTCTCATCGCAAATTTTTTCACCCCTCTTTTATGTACCGCATACGTCTATGTATGGTAATTTTATGACTGGTTTGAATTTTCTCCGCATTCTGCGTATATTGAGGCAAAACATTTTGAATTCGAATGTATCAGATTTTTTTTTATTGTTTGGTAATTGAAAGAATATGACAGTATCTGTGTACTTTTTTTCAACCCTCTAATTGAAAATAAAGTAAAAGAAATATTGTCTAGCAAATGTGATATGATTGTAATAAAAAGTCCAAAAAAATTTTAGTTTTATTAAAACACTTAATAATTTTTACTTAGGTTTATTTTTTTAAACCGGTTTCGTACATCGCGTACACCCACTAATGGACAAATTCAACCGGCGCCTACCGAAGGAAAAAAAAGAAAAATGACATGCCACCCACTATTGAAACAAAAATGGCGAAACTCATCAGCTGTCTGAGTTGTATCAACCTCGTGACGAATTATTCATAATTCATAATTCGACAAACCTCAGATGACAGTTTTGACATCTCCCCAAACCACATTAATTTTTATTTTCCATTCAGATCAAGAGTATCAAGTTTGTAACAAGATTCCCTGACATTTTGTCCTTATTCTGTCGAAGAGTTTCTAGCATAGGATTCATGAGAGATCATGAAGTCAAGTTGAAAATACTATAACTGTATTTTTTCAATTGTCCGACCATAACCCTATTCAATCCAGGAGGAGTTCCAAAGGGCATATCTTGCTAGTCCTTTTTTTTCAACTGGTGCCTGGCGTATATTCGACAATTATCGTTGAGTTATATGCCGCGTCTCGGGAGTTGCTTGGAGCAATAATTACTCCTTTCATTCTCCGTCGACTGAAGGAAAAATTACTTCAAATCGCCTTATAAACGAAGTGCAGTGGTGCTCATTAGTAGTAGAATTATTTTCCAAGACAGGAGTTTATTAACTAGTGGAACGTCGACGACTTTTCCCTTTGTTGCCAATCCGCTTGTGTCGTCTAATTTTCAATTATTTATTTTTGGAGTACCGGCGCTCATTATGAGATTATAACTTCATTTCTGATTATATTTAGCTATTGAGAGGAATTTCCACGATTAATAATTGCAGTAAACAACTGAACTTTTCCATTTACTCCCGAAGGGAGAAATCGAAGAAGTTGAATCATTTTCACCGACGCGATTAACAGTTAAGTGAGAGTTCGCAGTTGTGAGACAATTTTTCGAAATCTCCTTTCGGTATTTTTTTTGTTTACCCAATTCATGGGGAATAGACCAGGCAGGTGGATTTTCAATGCACGACTGTTTCTAAACACAACCAAAAATTAAACATATGAAAATATGAATTATATGATGAAGTGTCAAGAAATCATCATACAGTGCGTCCCCCTCTAATAATTTACAGATGGTTTGATCTAGCACAATTGGACAAAAATAATGTTGATGTGATCACAATTTCTCAGTAAATGGCGTTGGTTGGTATGATGATATGGGGGGGTCATATGGTACCTAGTCAAAAAGGTTATTCAATATTTTTTCCATTCATAAAGTAAAAATAATTTCATCGATTCATAATAGATCAAAGTGAATCTGTAATATATTACTCCACTTTGGAGGATCTTAATAAAACGAAGGAATTCATAGAATAACTTCATTTACAGAAATTTAACAATTGTCTAATCATATTCTGACATTTGTTGTCATAACAATTATTTATTTGAATGACACACTAAACGTACATATGAAAAGATCGACCAAATAAACATATATCACACCTCCGCCCTTAAGATTGTGCATTATATATTTTTTTATGAATTCAAGCGTGCAGGTGGTTTAACCTGTCTACAAGGTCGTCCTCCCATCATACCTAGTTATTTATTCATTCAATCGTGTCTGAGCTACACTCATTCATTACAATAATCAACAAGATACATTTTATGTGTACGACGTTCGAAGGCGTCGCAAGTCAGGATTGGCTTAGTTAAATGGCTCATATCTCCTTCCAGTGTCTGGCACACTGCACCGCCGCATCATTCGCCTTCCACAGGTAACGGATGGTGCGAAGGGTCTGTAGGGATGGACAGGTCATAAGATGTTTCATCGTTTGGGTCTCCAGGCAGGCGCATGAGTCGTCCTCGGCGTAGCCCCATCCTAACAGATTGTCCCCGGACCTACCCATGTAGCGTCTGATCCTATTAAGGTTTTTCCAGGTCTTTCAGTCTAGTTGGGATCCGGCAGGAAAACTTTCTGTCGGGTTCCAGGTTGGGGTGTTGTTGTCTGTTAGCCTCTGCTTCCACATTGTTTCTTCGGTTGCCGGTTCAGTATCTGTTAGTGGATTTGTTGATTTTATTGAGTTGTTCCTAGATTTAAATCTGGAGGCAGGGGGCTCGTGTCCTTATGTAGGGTGTTTTCCATCCGTTGACTGCCTACTTCGTTCTGACATATATGAGGCTTGCTGCCTGATTCGTGAGTGAGCTATTCCCGCTGACATGTACAGGATGTCCAGGTTGGTAGGGTCTGGGCAGCCCGTGATCAGCCTACAGATGTCGTTTAGGGTGGGGTCTAGTTTGTTGGTATGTGTTGATCTGGACCATACAGGGCAAGCGTATTCGACCAGGGCATATCACATGGCAAGGGATCTTGGCCGTAGTTCGCACGGATGGGCTCCCAAATGGGAATTGACAAGCTTGCGGATGACACTGTTCCTTGTATTTACTTTTGCTCTGGTCTTCTTTACATGTTTTTCGTAGGATAGAGTCCTATCTTAGGTGACCCCTTAGGTAGACTGGGTTTGGGCAGTGCTGTAATCTGGTCGAATTCCATTCCATTTGTTCGCTTGCCGGTCGTCAAGGTGGAATAAACATGTCTGGGATTTCCCTAGGTTTGGGCGAAGCTGGTTTGCCTTGTAGTACTTAGACAGTCTTGGTAGGGACTCTGTGAGCTTTCTTCCAATCCCCTCGATGTGTTGGGATTGGCATGTGATGGCTACGTCATCGGCGTAGATGAAACTATTTGTAGAAGGGCCAACAGGTTGATCGTTCGAATACAAATTGAAGAGGAGAGGCGCCAGCACGCTGCTCTGGGAGAGCCTGTTCTTCTGGGTCCTCCATCGACTCCTCCGTCCTTGGAATTCAACGAAGAACTTCCTGTCGCTCAACATTTATCTCAGCACTTCCGTCAGATGGTAGTTTCCTGTTACCTGTGGAATTTTTCGAGGAGAAATATGTGATTAATAGTGTCGTATGCCGCCGACAGGTCCACGAACGCGACCCCTGTTTTTTCACTCTATATGTTGGGTGAGGTTGAAAATCTGGTCAGTGCAGGATTTTCCGAGCCCGAAGCCAGTTTACTGAGGAATTAGTTGGTTTTCCATATGCGGGCCTATCTTATTTAGGATGAGTCGTTCATAGAGCTTGAAGGGGAAGCAGAGGAGGGATATTGGTCGATAGCTCTTGGCCTCATTGCGTGGTTTTGCCGGTTCAGGGACCCTGGTTCTCAACCATAGTTTCGGAATCACCTTTCCGGCCCAACAGCGGTTGAACAGTTGGAGGAGCCAGTAATTCGCCAGTGATCCTAGGTTTTGGAGGAATTCGTTGGCTATATCATCTGGGCCAGGAGCCTTTCTGTGTTTCAGTGAGTTAATTGCCAGATCTGGTTCTGCTAGGGAGAAATATGATTCTTGTCCATTCCTTGATGTTTGAGCTCTTTTGTAGGCCGTCCTGATGTTTTGGTCTGGCTTTCCATTCAGGAGGAGTTGGTGTACAATTCGGTTAGCGGTTACGTCAACCCTATCTTCAGGGCCTATTGGGTCGTTAGGGAGTTTTTCTCCTGCTACTATGTTTCATATCCAGGCTCTCTAATGTGTTTTTCCAATTCTCTCTTCTCTTCCTGTTCGGGGATTCTAGTAATTGGTTGCCCAGTTGTGCTGTTTCATCGGCAAAGAGGTCCCGGCTGTATGTTCCAGGTATTCATCATATGTTGCCTCGTCAGATAGCCCAGCAACGTAGAAAATTCTGCAGCCCCTAGAGATAGATTGTCTTTCCGAGTACTTGATGGTGGAGATGAATCTCACATAGTTTGCAGGGGTTGGAGGAGGACTGCGATTTCCGCGTCCAGGGTTAAGGACTTTCGTGTCCGGCTCACGAAGAAGCCGATACAAAAATGATTTTTCACATTTGCCAAATAGATTTTAATGCAAATGTAATGATTCGCGGTTCCCACACTGATGTTTCAATAATTATGTTAGCAAATATGGGTAATATTTCAGAAAATATTCATATTGGTATGGAAGTTTTTTCGGAAAAAATCAAAGGTTTATCAATGTTAATTGTATAAAGCTTTGAGCGCAGCACCTCGCGCATTCACAGGGTGCGATTCCAAACCGGCATCTTTTAGAAAAGGCAAAAAGCGCCACCTTTCAACAAGACTTCACCGAGTGTTTCATACAATTGTCAAAGCCATAGGAGAAGGAAGAAGACTTTTTTGACAAGAGATAAAAATTTGTTTGTCATATGTATGGATAAAAACGGTTGAAAAACATTAATGAGGCAAGAGTAGCGTTGTTTCAAAAAACATACAAATTCCTTGATTATGATGAACGGTTTAAGTTGCCCAAAAAAGGGAATCGATGACTCGTCTCTACCACCTTGCGAATCAGCATTTTTTAAGAGCATGATACATAGCGCAAATTTGGTCGCACGCACATCTGAAAGTCCCAACTACTGATGAACCTTCAGACTATGGCTGGGTAGAAATGGATATAAATTCATATGGTTTTCTGGACCTCAGTTACCAACAGTAACACTCTTTCTTTATCATGACGATTATGTTGAGTTGAACATGCATACTTTTTTTTTAATTGTATTTTTGTACAGATGACGATGATGAAGACATGATGGTAGACAGCTCTGATAGCGACTCTGACAGTGAATCAGAAAAAGATGAGAGTAAAGCCGGTGTCTCACGGCGCGAGACTTGACGAGATTGGCTTGGAGGATTGTGCTTGGAGCACAGGAGTGAAGTTTGTGCAATCTCGAGCTTGATCGGTATCACGGCGTGTATAATTAGACCGACTCGTCGCTAGAGCCCAAGAAGGAATGCATTGTCGATTGCACCCGTTATTCAGTTCAGAACGGATAGCAAAGATATCATGTGTAGCAGCGTATTATTATTATTATTGTTTCCTGATACAGGGTGTAACATGAGTACGTTAGAGTATTCCTGAGACAATTAAAAAAAAAAGTCTATAAACTTGTGTACAGAAATGCTTCGTTTCGGAGATACAGGGTGTTAGAATTGAATTTTTTTGTTCATTTTTTAAAAATAACTTTTGCAAAAAATAAGTTATATTCACGAAATTTGGCACCCGGAGTTTTTTTGAGTTGGGAAATCATAATTTCGTATTAATTTCCATGTAACATCTAGGGGGCGCTGAGTACGCTGTCATTATTTACTTCAAATTGCCCTAACATTTTTTACAGTGATCTTTTGGTACTTTTCATCAAAGAACCTCATGCCCACACCTTTTCCAAATAAAAAAATGTACACCTCCTCAACAACGCTGGAGGTGATCGTTTTCGAGATATTTGCAATTTTCCATATCGATGCATGTTACTTAGCTCCTAGGGCGCTAAGTGAAGTTGCTGAGAACATTACAAAAACTAAGTATGTGGTAGGTCTCGTCAAAATCAACTACTTTTTTCCTATGAAATGTTTATCGAAAAATGATTTGTTTTCGAGATTTGGATTGTTGAAATTTTTCAAAGCATGGTTGGTTTTTGTCATAAGTTATTTGCAACTGCAGTTATTTTCATCAAACTTCAAACACAGACTCCTTTCAAACTGAGCATTATCAGACTGCTCAATCAATCCAAATTGAAAAAAATTGTCAGGTTTAATTATTCAATTCGAATGTGCTACATTTCGGAGTTTGTAAAAAAACAATTCGGAGAAGTACTATGTTATTTATTAGGCTATTAAACATATAAAAATTGAATGAAACAACTATTACAACAACTGTTCAAAGTGACGACCCCCAACAGTAATACAAGCTTCTGCGCTCCTCATCAAAGAATTCTGCACCCGTTGAAAAATGCCGGTGGTGTTTCTTATCGTTTCGCAGCAAGCTATGATGCGATCCCTCAACATTTCCCCGTTTTTAATGGGGCTAACATGAACTAGTGATTTTAGGTTTTCCAAAAATAAAAAATTAACGGGATTGAGGTCCGGTGACCTCGGAGGCCAATGCTTCCTATCCATCGTTGGGGATATGCTACGTCTAAGAAAGTTCTTGCTATCAGACTAAAATGAGCAGGGGCTCCATCGTGCATAAACCAAGAGTGATTTCGGAGACCAATGAAAACATCTTCCATGAGCTGGGGAAGCTCGTGTTCCAAAAAATTTTGCTGAGCATCTCCATTCAAACGTAAGGGGAGAAAATAGGGCCCAATTGAATAATCCCCAATTATGTCTACCCATACATTAAAAGTAAATCTGTCTTGGAAATGAGTTTGCGTTATCGCATGTGGGTTATCTTCCGCTCAGATGTGGTTGTTATGGAATTTCATACCATTTCTTGAAAAATTAGCCTCATCTGTGAAGAGTATTTTCAATAAAATTTGGAGATGTTGTTCGACTTTTCTTTGAAGCCACTGAGCAAATTCGATACGTGGTTGGAAATCACGTAGCGTAAGTGCCTGGGCACGCTGAATATGATAAGGATATAATTGCTGTTCCTTTAAAATTCTGTAAACGGTCATGTGACTCACATTTAGAGTTCAACTAATTTTTCTTATATTTGTCTGTGGATGTTCACAATTTTTTTCGAAAACCGCCCTCCGAATCCACAGTTCTTGTAGTCCGTGGCCGTCCTACTGCAGACTTGTTTTCAAAGCTTCAAGATTCGGAAAGTTGCCGGAAAAGATTCGCAAATGTCGCTGCACAAGGAGTGACGTGTTGGGGATACCTTTCCTGATAGAAGCGATGTCTGGCCTCGGTTGAATTTCCGTCAGCCATATCAGCCATTTCAGCAGTCGTAAAGTCGGGCATGGTACCAAAAAATCACTTTATAAACTCCTAACTGTGAATTTGCCAATGAATAGTTGAAAATGTGACAGCGAACTTCTAATTTTATAATTTGCAAGCAGAGAGTGACAAAAATTATTTAAATAAAATTTGGCTATACTGATCAAGCAGTTTAATAATGCTGAGTTTAGAAGAAGTCTTTCCGGGTATACTGCGTATGAAGTTGGAATAAAATAACTAAAATTGCGAAAAACCAAGTACAAAAACCAACCATGTTTTGAAAAATTTCAACAATCTCTATCTTGAAAACAAATCATTTTTCGATAAACATTTCATAGGAAAATAAAAGTTTATTTGGACGAGACCTACCACATACTTAGTTTTTGTAATGTTCTCAGCAACTTCACTTAGCGCCCTAGGAGCTAAGTAACATGCATCGATATAGAAAATTGTAAATATCTCGAAAACGATCACCTCCAGCTTGTTGTAGGGGTGTACCTTCTTCACTTGGAACAGGTGTGGAAATGAGGTTTTTCCATGGAAAGTACCAAAAGTTTACTGTCAAAGATTTTAGGGCAATCTGAAATGAATAATGACAGCGTACACAGCGCCCTCCAGATGTTACATGGAAACTAATACGAAATAATGATTTCCCACGTCAAAAAACCCCGGGTACCAAATTCCGTACAAATCACTTATTTTTTGCAAACGTTATTTTTGAAGAGCGAACAAAAAAATTCAATTTCAACACTCTGTTTCTCCGAAACAGAGCATTTCCAGACTTTTTTTCTTAAAATTGTCACTTGAATATTTTAACGTACTTATGTCACACCCTGTATTCAACTAGGAATTCAATTACTGCTTCTGAAATCCACTATATGTTAATACACAATACTTCACCACCAACAAAACTCTCTCTCTACGAAGCAACTGTTCTTCCGTCGTAGCCAACACTGTCGATAGGCACCCCCGCGTCGTGGAACCGCTCAACAATCCATACAGTACGAGCCAACTTTTCGAGCCTCACGCCTTTGATGTTTGGGTATTTACCGACATTTCATGGAATCAGTCGAGCCACCTCGTGCTTACGCTTGGCTAGTCTCGATTCTACGCGAGTCGACCGTTCTCGCGACGCAATCCCCAATACGAGCTCGCCAAGTCTCGCGCCGTAAGACGCCGGCTTAACATTAGCCAAAGTGAAGAAGAAAATGATTGAATTTCAAAATTGAATTCAATAAATTTCTGAAGTTAATATTATGTACCATAAATCTAAGTTTCAATGAATTATAAATTAATTGATTAGCTCATTGACGATGGAAGATAGTGACTAGGGTTTATCTTCCAGTCGCAGATGATTCCACATCTGATTTTATGAACATCCTGTTTATATTATCAACAAATCAATCTCATCACAATATTTCTTCATTTATTTATTTATATTTTCATCAATTTTGAAATATCCATAAAGAATATTGATTTAATCGAAACAATACAATAAAATTATATCTTTCAGTAATGTCGAATAACTTCAGATACGTCATTTCTTCCTTGATGAAAATTCGTAAGATGATTATTAATATGACCCTGTAAGTAGTTAAAAAAATGAGCTATCAGTATGCCGAGGGAAAACTCGCCAGCTGGTGCATTTGAATAGGCGATAGATGCTCCCGTCTGGTTCCTAAGTTATACCCTTCAGGGCATCAGCTGACAATCGTTCCACCGTTATACAGCCAGCTGACATTTTTATTTATTCACAATAGCATATAAACTGTCATCTGATGGATTTTCACCTGAGAAGAAATCACTGAACATATTTTTTTTTTTTGATCGACCAGCTGGAGTATAATGCACCACTTTATAGTCAGCTGACTTTCTTTTTTCTTTAAGATATTGGGTTGGCTATAATTTGATAAATTCTCAATCGGGAGAAAATGATTGAAAATATATTCTTTTCTACGTGCGTGGGAGGTATATTCTTTTCTACGTGCGTGGGAGGTTACTTCTGCTCAATCCACCCACGGAACCGCATCTGACGTTCACGAGGCTTCATGAAACATCTCTCTGAGTCAATTTACGAGTTATCGCCCGAAAGAAAATGATTTACGAGATTTTTACCTGGCTCATAGACAGTATAATATCGTAAAGAAAATCTTCAACAGTCCGTCCGCTATCCATTTCGAAAAAATCCTAAAAACTATTGAATCAGTAGAATATATCCTATTCAAGATTATCTCTAGTGTTGCTACAAACATACGAAGTTAATAAATACAGTTTTCTTCACAGTGTGAAGCAGTGTATGTATCATTCTCAATATTTATTGGTATATATTCAATATATGATTCCAGATGAAGAGTCTTTATTGTGCTCTATTTGTTATATCGTGACGGTGATAGTTCCCCTTTCTTTTTTCATTCTAAACATCTACAGTACGAACATAATAATAAGTAACAACTATAATACATCTTTCCTCTTTCCTAAAATCAGAAACTGAATTTGAAAGGCTCTCTAACAATCCTACCTGATCTTGTTTTGTAGGGATAATTCGAATTCTCAATGGATTCTTTCTCAACCAAAAAGGAGGAGGTTCTCTAGTCAACGCGTATATTTTTTTTATGTATGATCACGCATAACTTTTTATTGAGACAACTGATTCTGATAGTTCTCTTTTCATTGGATAGGGTGTACTTTGAACGTGGTCCCATTTGAGTTTGAAAAATGAAATCCGCCCCTAAGGGTAGAAAAATGAAGGATATTGATCACTCACCCTCTGAATTCTGGTCCGTTAACCGATTCTATCAGGCATAACTTTGTACTGGATTCTTCGATTTGGATGATTCCTCTCTTATCAAATAGGGTATACCTCAAAGTTGTTCATATATGGATTTGGATGGAATCATCCATCCTAACGGGTAGGAAAATAGGGAATAATTGATTTTTCACCTGTGAACATTGGCCCACATATGTAGTTGACAATGACAGATCGCTAATGTCATTATATTTGTTCTCCTACATTCGTCACAATCATTATATTCTATGAGAGGATGGAATGATTTACAAAGTAATGAAATAAACTAACCAGAACAACAAAAATAATTTATATTACAACAAATAGTAAAAGAAGATAATCATATCATTTAACTGGTAATAGTTGAAGTAAGGTGGGTAAGTGAGTATTTTGGAAGTAATCAAAAAACAAGTAGGTGGAAATCATTAGATTTCAGCCACAAAAAATTGGAAAATATAAACTTTTTAACAAAAAATTAAACCGACGAAATACGGAACTGAAAAGTAAAAAATAAAATAAACCTTCTTAGTCTCAATAACTAAGCTCCCAAACTAATGTAAGTAACTTATTTTGAGTCAGCGCCAAACGAACAATCAACGAAGATCATTCAATTAAAAGAAATAACAATTATCAGAATGTCATCAGAATGCCATCATTTTACGCGTAATCTAATTCATTTGCTTGTTTGTTTGGCGCCGACTAAAAATTGGTTACTTACATTAGTTCAGGAGCTTAGTTATTGAGACTAAGAATATTTATTTTATTTTTAACTTCTCAGTTCCGTATTTCGTCGGTTAAATTTTTTGTTAAAGAGTTTTTATTACCACAATCAGTAGATAAGTTCGAACTAGGTGATGAAGAATTGATAGAACAATCATGAGACTCAGATATAACTGACGGTCTAGCAGTTGGCTCCGATAAAGAGCTTTCTATTTTATCATTTTGTGGTTTACACCCTGTAACTGTGGATAATTGTTTCTACATCATTCTCAAAGATGTCATTTGAGGATTTTCTCAAATCTATTCTATTTCGTCTCATTATATCACCTTCAGCAGTCTAACCTTGTATGACCTAGATGCTTCATGTGAATTCAATATTTTACCAGGTTCCCAAATGTTTTTTATATGATTATATATCGTAACATTCGAATCTGGTTCAATGGGTTCCAAAGACATAGCTGATCTATTATAGTAATATGTACCATTCTGTTGTTTCTTAATGAGTTTATTTTGGACATTCTAACAGAGGGAAGGTTGTAATGAATCATCAGATGTTGGCACTTTAGTTTTACATAAACGATTCAGCAATTGAGAAGGTGTGTAATCCATATTTTTTTAACGAGTTTTCCGATATACCAATAATGAAGACTGAATATCCCCATTTTCCTGAATGCACTTCTTGATAATGTTTTTACCTGAAGACACACCTTTTTCAGCCAACCCATTTGCACGACGATAACAATGGCTTCTCGTTTCTATTTCAGAATTTCATTCTATTGCGAATGGCTTGAAAACATAACTGTTTAATGAAACATTATCACAAACCACAATATCAGGGCTACCAAATCTAGAGAATAGTGATTTCAGATTATTTATAACCACCAAAGCCGAGTTGATTTCTAATCGAACAAGTTCCAACCAATTGGAATAGGAATCGTATACTACCAAGTAACATTTGTTTCCATATGAGAATGTATCAGTTCCTAATCGTTGCCTAGGTCGTTTAGGAACTTCAAATGGGAGTAATTCCTCTCTTCGATTTTTCCTAGCAAATTTTTTACACACTCTACTGTTTTTAATGTATTTTTCTATATCAAAATCTGAATTTGGCCAATAAAATATTTTCCGAGCTCTAGACTTTGATTTTTCTATACCAAAATGTCCTTCATGAATTGAACGTATCATCTCATCACGTAAACATTCAGGAACAATCAACTTTTTATCTAAGAATAGGAGCCCATTGCTGATGTTGTTCGATATATTTTTTTCATCAGGCCATCCCCCGACATTTTATTCATGCATCTGACTCAGTAGCACGTATGAACTGATTTTTTCGTTCAGAAGACATGGGCAAATTATTACACAAGGAGTGTACAGCATATTCGAATTCAGAATCTGATTCAAGCCCTTGTTCTTTGAGTTCTCAAATATATATATATATATATATATATATATATATATATATATATATATATATATATATATAGTTCTTACATATTTGAATACTTTCCTGGCTTATATCATACTTGTATGCTATAACTCAAGAGCCAAAGCAACATTCTTTGTATACGGGGTGATATTGAATGTAAGTCTTTTCCAAAACTTGATTCTAATGGCTTATGATCGGAATTTATTTTGATTTTTTGGAGACCGTAGATGTAATAATGGAATTTGTGTAAAGCAAAAACGATCGCCAATGCTTCTTTTTCAATCTGAGCATATTTTTGCTCCGAGGAATTCAAACTCCTTGATGCAAATGCTACTGGATGCCCATTTTGAAGCAAACAACATCCAAGTGACTCCTTGGATGCGTCCGTTTCAATTTCCACAGGCTCATTTGGATTGAAAATAGAAAGTACAGGTGCTTTACACGATAAATATTTTAGTTTTATTTCCACCTGTTTGTATTCCTCAGACCAACACCATCCAACATCATTTCTAGTCAAATGCCTTAGTGGTACAGAAATTGGAGACAAATTAGGTAAACATTTTCCTACAAATTTTAATATTCCTAAGAATTGCATCAGGTCAGATTTATTATTTGGATCAGGAATATCTGTAATGGCTTTCACATGATGAGGATTTGGCTTCACACCTTCTTCAGAAAAAATCTGACCCATGAATTTAACACTTTTTTGCTTGAATTTTACTTTCGATTTGATGAATTTAACATTATATCTTGATGTTTTTTTCAAAACCAATCTTAAATTTGCATCATGTTCCTCTTCATTACGCCCTGTAATAATCAAGTCATCAAAGTATAAGCCTACCCCTTGAATATCACCAAAAATTTCCTGATTTTGCTTTGGAAATATTTCAGGAGCTGAACAGATTCAAAAAGGAAGACGAAGATATTGATATCTTCCAAATGTACATGAATCAGCACCACTTTCATCTAATTCAATCTGTAGGTACCCATCCTTCATGTCCAATCCTGAAAAATATTTTCTTCCAAGTAATTTTGAAGATATCTTATTAAGTGTTGGTATGGAAAAATTTTCTCGTTTTGTTGAAGAATTCAAATACATTGGATCCAAACACAATCTCAAATCCTTATTTGGTTTTTCCACGATGACCAAAAGACCCATTCTGTTGGTTTATCAACCTTCCTTATCAAACCCTGAGACTCAAACTGGTCCAATTTACTTTTTAGTCTATCTAGTAAAGCATGTGGAACCCGCCTACAAGAAACAACACGTGGTATAGCATTTTCTTCCAAAGTAATGCGATGTTTTGAATACTTTTCACATCCTTCAAAAACAACAGAATAGATTTAAAGAATATTCTCAAATGAGCGGAACTTTGGATAAACACTATCGACTTTTTTAATCCAATACAATTTCATACACCCTGGTAAACCTTGAAGAGGTGTTCGATTCATGGTATCAACCACAATGAATGATATAAGGGCGGAGAGTTCAATCTCACCTAGAGGCTAAATTTTGAAATGTTCACTACCATATGCTACCAATGTCATTTGATTCGATTTGGTGGCATTCTTCAACTTGCTTCCTAAAAAATCCAGTTGATTCAAGGCTAGTATATTAACTTCAGCGCCAGAATCAAGCTTGAAAGTGATAATTTTGTCATTGATTTTCACCTCTTCTGTCCAAACAGTTATACTTCCAACAGTATGCTCCATTGGCTTCATAATTTTTGACACAGCATCTATATATATTTCATTGTACGATTCCGCATTTGCATATCCTATAACCAAAACTTCATTGATATTCCTCTGTTTATTATCCTGGACTATATTGTTTTTGCAAACACTGAAACAGGGATTTCTTCCTCTACACTTTGCACACGTTTTTCCAAAAGCTGGACATTTCCTAGGCTCGTGTTCGTAATCGCAATAATCACAATTTGGCTTCCTCATTCTATATTCTCTAATAACTTGCTTGTTTGGTTTTACTTCATTGACGTTAATTATTTTTTCCCTCAGTGTTTTCGATTGGAATGAACTTGTTTCCTTCGCTCTGCAATGATAGATCGCTTTCTCCAAAGTTAGATTTGGCTCTCTCAATAAGTGTTCCTGAATTGAGTTGTCGAGTACTCCGGTGACAATTCGATCTCTCAACATACAACCTTGGTCTTTGTACTCCGTGGATTTGATAGCTTCACGTGATTCTGTCAAGAAATCATCAAAAGGCTGACTTTCTTCTTGTATCATATTGTTGAGAAGAAATATCTCAAATATAACATTTTTCTTGGGCGAACAATATGCTTCA
Organism: Gonioctena quinquepunctata; assembly: GCA_018342105.1. Taxonomy (NCBI): domain Eukaryota; kingdom Metazoa; phylum Arthropoda; class Insecta; order Coleoptera; family Chrysomelidae; genus Gonioctena; species Gonioctena quinquepunctata. Next base: position 272,842 of record JAFIRS010001792.1, on the reverse strand, counting down.
AGTTTCAACTTTGTCATTTCCAAAGTTCTTTTTTCAGGTACAATATCATATGTGAATGAATTGTGAAGTTCAAGTCCATGATCACCAATTAAATAAGGAATACTGCTATTTTCTTTTTCTCTGGCTTGGCATCTAAATCCGTAGCTTCCATGAACAATTCGAATCGTTGAACGAATCTTTTCCAGTTCTGACTAACATTTCCATCTTCAAGTACCGAAGGTTCAGGTTTGTTGAATTCCATAACTTTCTTAGATTGCCACTGATTGTGACCGACCTGACACCATGTATTATTTTAAATATTTATTGGTATTTATTCAATATATGATTCCAGATGAAAAGTCTCCATTGTGCCCCATTTGTTATATCGTGACAGTTCCCCTTTCTTTTTCAATTCTTAACATCTACAGTATGAACATAATAATAAGTTACTACTATAATACAGTGTTCAACAAATAATTACTTGTAGAAAAGAGAAACATTCTCAATTGAATATTATATTATATCTATCAGATGTAGTTCAATGTCCAGCGTGTCTTTAGCCGGGGAAGTAGTTGTTTTCTGTTAAACATTCACAGAAAATAACTTCATTTATCGTGGATTTTTCAATTCAGAGAAAAATATTCCTATTCAATATTCAATTGAGAATGTTTCTCTTTTCAACATGAATACCCCACAAGGGGTTATCTTGACGATGGGAAATAGTGACCAAAGTTTGTCTTTCAGTCGCAGATGATTCAACATCTGATTTTATGAACGTCCTGTTCATATTTTCAACAAATCAATTACTTGTAGTTTCGAATAACTGGGGACAACCAACCAGAAATCTGTGATATCCGAATAATGGTCAGAAACTTCGAAGAACCATTTATTTTCAAAACTCCGTCTCGTAAACTATTCATTTTTCTGCATTACTTCATTGTCACTTCATATCGTGAAATATGTTCAATTTATTTCAATTGGAAACTGGCAGGCTATTTTATGTCATCACTGTAGTTTGTTCTTCTAAATTCCCAATTTGTCTACACCTGATCCTTTTCCATGTCCCATTTATAAAGACGAAGTGGCGGACCCAAAGTTCGCAAAAAATCACATTTCACATGTGACATACTCCTCATTAGCACGACCCTCATCCCTCTTCACAAATAGCGGTATAAAAAAAGAAGTTAACGAAGCGTATGTAAGTAATGGCCTGAAATCAATCCATTTGTCTTTCTTGTTCTAGGCTGCGAGTGTCTCGTATTTTCCGCGCTATACGGAAAAGAAAAAGGAATCTTCAAGAGTCCCGACTTTCCCAAGCCGTACTCGCCCAATATCGACTGTCTGCTTTACACCTTCGTCGGCAACTCTGATGAGATTATTGAACTCACTCTCACAGATTTCGATGTACATAAGACTAAATTTGGGTGAGTATCTTAGATATTTTTAAAGGAAAATCGCTTTTACTCTGAATAGCGCTAATCTTATCATTCTCGTTTGATAATATGATGTAGTTGTAGCAGAATCATCCTGAACTACAGGCAACAGTTACGATTTCGACTTTTTTTCAGGTTTGTTATATTTACATATTGAAAATCAGAAATTAAGTGATGGAGCAGATAATTTTTTGAACCTCAAATTTGTTTTTTTTTTCAATTTAAGTTTTTATATATTTCGAAAACAAAAATATGACATAGCAGTTTTTGTGATCGTTGAATTTTTGAAATTGTTTGAAAATGTTTATGTATTTTGTTTGTTCATCGCTATATTCTATATTTTCCTCCGGAGATATTTCTTGAAAAACTCTATCATAAATAAAGTTGAGCTATAGAAAATTTCACAAAATATTTCCTGGAGAATGGCGATTAGTGAGTTTTTAAAATCATCGATGAGATTTCACTGAAAATTTTATACCACATGTTTAAACCAATCAGAAGCTCCACTTTGACAATATCACTATGTCAACAGCAAACTCATTCGGAAATTTATATTTCCTATGAGCAGTTACCCCCAAATTATCAAGTTGGAATTTTCCTCAGCCAACAGCAAGTATATATGTTTTTTATGATTTGTCGGTTACAATAATTCGAATTTATTTATCAATGCTCTAGAATATCTGAGATTAGGAAGAACATTTTCTGATTCATTTATTCAGAATGTCTTTGACTTATTCCAAATACTTCAAAACTTATTCTTCTATATCTTCTCTTCTCATTTATAACATGCCTGTGGTTAATAAATGAGAATGATACTGCAATACCAATTTGTTCCTGTGAGTGCTCGATTTGTGGTAGAAAGAAGGCACAATTTCAAAAACAATATTATTGATTGTTTGAAGGTTGTAGACGATGTGGTAACTTGATTACTATCGTTTTGGACGTCCATCGTCTCAATGTATTTAAAAGGTTTTCACGACGTTTCGAATGCTTGTATCTGCAATCGTCTTGATTACTTGTTTCACTTCAGCGACACTTGACGATGAATTTTGATATTATGAGAGTCTTCGTACGATGTATAATTCATTTCACCAAAGATACAGCTACTGCTAACAATTTTTTTATTAATTTCATAGCCTACTTTCACTATTTTTTTACCGCGTCGTCGCGACAATAATTTGTTCATTAACTTCTCGTTACTGTAATACAAAAATATACTTATGAAAATGGATTATTGAGAAAAACAGTGAGTTGCCCATATTATGATATGAGCTCCATTCTTCCACTTAATTTTTATTTTCGAATACGAATACTTCTCCCTCTCATGCAGTTATAAAAACCAATCTGATACAAATCCAATCTCATATCTATTAGACATTTTTCCACACATCACTTTACAAGCACACGAGGATAATAAATAAAAGTAAGTCAATTTCGACAGTAATAAATCAGTCCCAAAGACTAGTCCAAACAGTTTATACTTTTAATATTTCTTTTTCAAACTGTTTTCTTCTCTGTGGGTCTCACACATTACAATAATATAATTCCCTTCAAACCTTCATTCACACATTTTTTAAATTGTGTTCGGGAATAACAAATAAATGTTCATAAATACTTAGAACTTTAGTGACTGTCAAGCAGTTCATAAAAGATTATTATTTCTTTTTAGATAATACTTTTTTCTCTTATGTATCAATCAGAAACTGTTCAACATAAGGAATATAAGAAACATATCATTTCTTTCAGATATTTTTACACCTTGTTCTACTAGAATGTGAAGATAATGAGCAATAGGGAATAAATACCTGAGAATACATTATTAATATTATATTAACAATATTTTCAATAGATAATTTTCAAAAAATTGTTTGAAATCCAACAATAATAAATTATTGTTCATTTTATTGAATACACGATCGTTAAAAACAATATTATTAGGATTTATTGTTGATTTTTGACAATGTTGAAGTTTTGTAGCAACTTCTCCGAGTAGAATTCCACGGCTACATCCATCTGAAAATTACTGTGACCCGTTATATCAATAATTTATTGCTCCTGCACACCACTTCTAAGTAGACTGTGAACTGCTGTGGCACTTGCTGGATGATTTTGAATCTTCTACGTTTTTGACATTTATACCAGTTTCAGTTGTGCATTGTTTCAACCAGGATGAAATCGTGTTCTTGCTAACAGAACAATTCTTATACCAGCGCAGCGTTTCGAAAAATGCTCATTCCAGGGTGAACTCGCAGCAAAGTGAAATGTCACCGATTTTGACGAAATTTCTACAGATGCTTCAGAATACGATGATAAAAGTAGATCTACAGAAAGTTTTCTGCGGAAAGAAAATATACATCTGTATAAAATTATTAATAATCATAATCGAATGCGAGTAAAATGATATTTTCTCAATGGTCATCAACATTTTGTAACAGATACAGAAATCCCTAAAGCTAACAATTTCAGGTTACATAACATTTGAAATGACTCAAAAGAAGAAATAGACCAGTATTTGTGGATTCATTGTCTTCTATGGGTGAAAAATGTCTGCACCCTTCTCTACTGCAAACAACACATGTTAAAAGCTATTGATATAATTTTTTCTACAGCTGAATACTGGACCGCTCCCAGTTTTCAAAAAGCACATAATGATGTTTAATATCCCATCATCGCACGATGTTTTCAGGAGCAAAGAATTCACAAAGCACGAAAGTATACACAAAGTTGTAAAACAATAAATTGAAAAATCAAATTTTTAATGAGAAATTTCAAGAAAAACTTATTATTTTGAATAGTATATTCATGACTGTGATTTGTAGTCAGAAGTTTGCAGCGATTTTCATCATTTTCTGCCCATGCGGGTAGATGGTCTAGTCCGTCCCTCTGGACTTCCACATTTCTTGCATATACGTCTTCAAGGCCGGTATTAGCCTTCCCCGTTTTCGTGTGAGCCCTGGCTTTCCAGATTAACATAAAGCATCAGTGAAGGCTATTTTGATTCTTTCGCTAATGCCATCTGAAATTCACTTTACTTCCTCCACAACAGCCGACTATTCACAACACACAGATTTAAGATGTTGAAAAACATCCGTAGATACCACTTATTTTATCTTATATAAATCTGATAGAATCCAAGCATGGAGTGCAGTAAATCGACGCTCCCTAAATACTTATTGTTATTCAGTTTCGTGACACTTTTTTGCTTCAAACAATGTAAAGCCCACATGAGTTGATATAGTTGAAACACTGCATTGTCATACCAACAAACAAGACTCATGATAGTAGTTTTTTTTAAAAGCTGCCTTCCACGTGCCTTTTTTCCGATTTGACAGCCTGATACTCGACTCAGCACAGTGCCAAGAAAAATACCATTTTTTTTCAGATAAACCACCAAGGAAACACTAATAAACCAATTGTCAAAATAATTTCATGGTTTAAATGCTTTTTTTTTTTATTCCGCAAACTTTCACTTTTCCACATTGGTTTCTTGTACCAAGGTCAGTTCTTCCACAGGAACAGGGGTAACCAAACCAGAGATTCCACTTGGGACCGACATTTCAGATTCCCCCTTTTGTAGTTTTGTTAGATTGTATTGCTCAATCGTTGATATGGATTTGGTGGGCATAATTTGTTTATCGACAAATAACATCGAACTCAATCTCATTATTTTCTCCAAGAAATGACAACGCATCATGTTCCTCCTTACCCTCAGATGGAATCCCCCATCATTATTGGGGGAAAAAAAACAAACGTTCGATCGATGATGTCCTACTTGAACAAATGGATAACATATATTCGGGCATGAGCCAATCAAGTGTTCGATTTCATTTTCTGAAATATTTGGTAGGTGATCTACCAATATGTTTCTGTGCAAAATAAACATTTGTTTGGTCTATTATTTCAGAAAACATTTTTTTTTCAAATTGAAATTGAAAACGGTATTTATTTATATCATTCGTTTCTGTAAACACGCGATCAATAGAAGTCAGTCGTGGGCCGGGAACATGAATTTGTGGAAGCAAAAAGACCTTTTTTTGCCATCGGATGCAGAAAATTGAACGGAATGGGCGTCGCTGTCCGCCCGGCGAAAATTTAGAGTTGATAAATATAATATTCGGGGTTTTTTTGGGCGGAATTTCAAATCACTAAATGTTTGGGTTTCCCGGATGAACCCAAGATATTTGGTAGGGGGGGGGTCCGTGGAAAATTTTTGGGGCTATTGTAGCACATACCAGAGTAAAAATTTTCCCCACGATGAAATCACGCCCTATTTTTTTTTAGCAAGACGGAAAAAATGATTTCCTGAATATATTCCCACCGGTGAGCATAAAGGATAACTAGGCAGTTTAAATTTTGGGTCATGGGGACAACGCCAATTAGTTCTCAATTAGCCCAAACCCAATCTGTCAGTTGGTGTCGATCCAAACGACCACTAACAGTTGTGTAGGAAAGAGATAGGTGAAAAGGGGGAAAACGGGCATTTTTCAAAATTAGACGTCAAAACCCTCTGTCAGTTGAGTGTCGTTCTGGCGAGCCCACTTACAGTCATAGGTAGATATAGGATAGGAAACCCCTTTAAAAAGGTTATTAGCGAAAACCTGTATCACCATCGGCGGAGGGTCGTTCTAGAGAGAAAAATACTTTATTATTATAAGACCCCAATTCTTGTTGACAAAGTTTGCTTACATCAAAGGGTTTTTAAAGGTATGTCTAGACATACTGGTCAAGTTTAAAATATATGTCATTTCCCCTACTGGAAAATTTGTAAAAAACATGTATAAAGAAATAGACAGCAAATATAATAGAATGAAACAAATAAATAAAACAAAAAAAGAACGAACAAACGAACAAAATTGTATAGACTAAAAATAACAAATAAATGGATTTTGTAAATTAAGAATGTGTCCAAATGAAATTCCTTAAATTATAATGGTTTATTCAACACAATTTTTTTACGGACTCTTTAAAATGTTAAATTGTGTGTTTCTAATATGGTGGGTAGATGATTGTACATTTTTTCAGCAATTGTAAATAATAAATTTTTTTATTAGTATGATTTGTAATGCGGGGTTGTTTTAGCTTTTGGGGACGTAATGTGAAGGGAAATTTTTAAACGTGTTCGATGTTTAATCAAATAAACGGTTTCCAATATGAAGATTACTTTCCTAAATTTTAAATTTAATGAATGAAACACAGGGGGCACGAATTCTCTTTGCCTAAACCTCACCCTCTTTTTTTGGAATTTCAAAAAAACCCTTCATACAGTTATTTATACCCCCAGAAATGCCGTACCGAATAACCTCAATTGAGAATGATAAACGTCTCAGCCGCCCCGATCCCAACTCATTTGAGACAATCTTGCTGGGGAAAACCCCGACGATATTTTTTTTTCCCAAGGCCAGGTTGGGGCCTCAATCTCAACTTTATCAATAACCAACCTAGAATTTTTTTTTGAATTTATTTTCAATAATTTTTAAAAGGGGGGAGTCATCAAGTGGCATGGAAAGTTATTGTTGTTTTTTTGAAATTTGGAAATACTGACCCCGGGGGCACTCAACAATTTATAGAAGATTTTGATGATCTTGATGAGGTTACTACTATCTGGCTGCGTTTTGAAAATTACGTTTCCCCCCAATCCATTGTTACTCCTCTGAAACCGTAAAAGCTTCTGCAGCAGATTTCAGGGTTTAACCCAGTCGAAAGCTTTGGAAAAATCAAAAAAATACTGCTGCCGCAACATCACCATTGTTGAGTTCAGTATTATACCCGGGGGGGAAGGAGAAGATAGCATCATTTGTATTTTTTACTAGATTGTAAGCCGAATTGTTGTTTGCTGATGCATTTTTTAATCAAGAATTCCATTTTTTTTTTTCACCAATTTATCGATTATCTTGGCAATTGTGGAAAATATAAAAATTTTGTCGAAAATTTGCCGGATTCTCGATGTCTCCCCTTTATGGAGGGGGACAAGGATTTTTTTAAAAGTCGGGGAAATAGCCATCACGAAAAAATCATCAATCAGATTTTTAAAATACTAAAGGATTATTGTCTGGGAATTTTCGAAGATTCTCGCTAAAATTCCATCGATTCCTGAAATTTCTTGTTTTTTTGGGCTTGATAACTGTTTTAGTTCCGGAGATCTGTATCATAAAGTATAATGCTATCTGAAATTTCCCCTACGTTTGAGAGGTAATAAAAGGGGATTTTATTGGACGATAGTTTGACCGTCAACTTCTCAGCTACGGCAGTAAATACTCATATAGAGTGTTAGGTTGGGGGGAAATTTGATGTTTTTTTGGGGAATTTTTTCCCATTTTGGGGCTCATTAATAATCCCCCAACTTTCCTTGGGTTTGTTTGCAGCTTGCTCACTTCTGTTTTGTAGTAAAAGATCTTTGGGCTAGCCTCAACATTCCCCTGTAAATCCTACGATAATTCAGGGGAGAGTGGAAGAGATGATTATCAGTAATTTTTTTTCTGATAAAACCCCCAAAGGACCGTAATTTTTTTATGCAGATTTTTTTATGCCTAGAGTTGACCATTCTTTATTCTTGCAATTTTTTTTTTTCTGTAATGGAAATGAGCTATCAAGAATAATGTATAATTTCTTTAAAGAATGCAAAGAAACTCTCATTCTTGTTCATTAAGAACCAGTCTTTTTAGGCATGAGGAAAAAAAATTTTTAGTAATTTTTTTTGTTATATACCCTGCCGTTTTTTTTTTTTTGGGGAAATTTTTTTTGAAATGTGCTAATGATTGCTTCATGATCTGATGGACCTGATGGTATGATTAGGGAAACCCATTGAGAACCAGTCATTATTTAGGCATGAGGATAAAAATCTTTCGAAATTTTTTTTTGTTATATACTCTGCCGGATTCTTTTTTTTTTTTCGGAATTGATTTGAAAGGGCAAATGATTGTTTCCCCTGATCTGATAGCCCCGATGGTATGATTAAAAAAAAAGACACAGTTTTATCATCAAAGTTACTGCACACTTTCTATAATAGTTGCAGAGTGTTTTCGTTATACGGTAAGGTTTCTGTGCATGGTGATATCAAGGAACTCATAATGTTTAAAGAGAGGGGAGCTTTCGAGTTCCCCTCAATAAATTCATGTTGAAGTCCCCGGGGTTAGAAAAATTTTTGCTTTTGGGGAAGGGGATCTGTAGATACAGAGTATGTAAATAATAATTATTTTGCAGTGAATCATAGAACATTCGAATTTCCATCTTCCCGCAAGTCATTCCCGGTATCAATATGTTTGAAGTCATAAATTTTTAAATTCAGAGTTATGTATCAGGAAACATAGATCCGCCATGATCGGTTTTTCCTAGAATAAGCTGCTAAAGTTGTGTAAAATTTGATATATGACATTGTTCCCCCAAGTTCAAGCCAGTGTTTTAGCAGGACAATGCCGACACCAGCTCCAATCACAATATGTCAGTTGAGTGTAGTTCTAAAGGGCGATTTTCCCCCCAGTTGTGTAAAAAAAAAAAAGATAAAGGGGGAAAAAATGGTTAAAAATTCTCGAGTTAGCCGTAAAAAACCCCCCGGAAAAAGCATATTGGGCTTATTTTCTAGAATAAACATTGTGAAAACCCCGCTTTGAATTGGTTTCTTCCCTATTCACTACATCAATTGCTTTGAACGGGAACCATTTTGTGCGCAGCAAAAACCCCCCGGAACCCCAAACTCAGTCGGAACCAAAATAAACCCCGCTTTTTTGGGGCCCCCCCCCAAAACAGTCAGTACTATAAATGACTCCGGAGTTTTTTTTTTTCCCCCGGGGGGCCCCCGGGGAAAAGCCCCTTTCCCAAAAAAGGGGGACGCCCGAGGCAAATCCGGAAAAATACGAGAGGCGCCAAAAAATTTTTTTTGTAAAAGGGGGAAAAAAGGCCCCCCCCAAAGGGTCTTAGCATTATGCAGATATTTGATTTGTAACCATAAACCCAATTGGTCCAAAAAAATAAAGTAACCTTCACGGAAACGCTTCTCCATTTTGAAAAGGGGGGGCACAACGCAACCAAAGGATTTCTTTAGGGGCCCGGGGGATTCTTTTGGCATTGTTTTCGTCTCAAATATGAAGCAGCATGCAGTTTCCGGGGGTTACTGTTTCCAGGCCCCCCTTGGAAAACCCCCCGTGGTATGTTTAACATATGACTCACTTTGGGTGAAGGGTTGGGCTTAAATACTGGGAATACGTTATGCTAAAAAACAATGTTTTATTTTTTTCCCCCCCAAAAACTTTTTTTTTTGAATGGTACCCCTGAATACTCCCCCAAATTTCGATATTTAGCAACAGAAAAACCCCAAAATTGGGCGATGGGGCTTATACCCAATATCCCCCAAAAATACCTGTTGGGCTGGGATTCTTGGGGAAAACCATTGCAGGACCATATTTTTTTTTTGGGGGGTGTGACAAGTAAAAATTTTTTGGGGAAAAATTTTAAAAATTATGAAGTTCCCCTATTTTTTCCTTTTTAAAATTTCCGAAAATTAATAACCTGGTCAATGGTTTTTTACCATTTGGGTTTTCCCCCCCGATGGGGAAAAAATCCACTTAAAATTTTTGGGGGGTTGGGGAATTTTTTTCCCAAAGAAACCATTCTTTCCCTGGATTGGGCGAAGCGGTCAGGGGGGAAAAAGGGCCCCCCCAGCTCCCCCGGTTTTAAACCGATGGACTTTTTTTTGGGGGTTTCTTTTTGGGAAATGGGAAGGGGGACAAAAAAAGCGACCCACCAATTTGAAAAAAAACCCTTTAAAAAGGGAAAATTAACTGAAATTCAACAATTACCCAGAGATTTTTTAAACGAAAAAGGATTCATAGACGTCTTGGATATTTTTAAAATTCCCAAAGGGGCTCAGTTCTGGATTTTTAATGGGATTGTATTGGAATTTTTTAAACCATGAGTTGAAGGTGGTCAAATGGAAAAAAAGCATTTAGAAATTTTCAACAGTTAAAACGAATCAATTATCAGGGCCTTTTTTGAGATATCATAAGAAAAAGAAATTTTATTTTTTTTTTTTTTTCCCCTTTATTTCGAATATTATAAAAAAAAGTCAAATTATCTATTCACCAGTGAATTATTCTCAATTTGACATAATCAGATTTTTGTATCCAACGTTTCGTACGCTCTGGGCCACCCTCAACCTCATTTTTTTCAATAGGGGACCTGCATATTTTAACACTTTTCGGAATAATTTTCAACGTTAATTCAACGATATATCATACAATGTCATTCGAATTTTCCAAGGATTTTGACCCTTATCCAAATTTCTTTTATCTGTATTACGTTTAGGTCCCTTTTTAGTTTAATTAACAACATGCAATACATTTCGATAAGAAAAATCAACTCCTATCTCCAACTGAATGGAACGTAACAGAATCAAAGAAAGAAACAAGTAAATTATTTAAAAATTTCCCCAAGAGGGTAAAAAAACCTAATTCATAATAATTAAACGGAACTATCATTTAATGAAAAAAAAAATAAAAATGATTATTCGAAAGAAAAATGATGAACAAATAAGTAAGTGTTCGAAATGTCCACCATTTTGTAAAATGCACTTTGCGGTTCTGGAACCCATACTTCTTATACATTTGCTTATTTCGTCCCCCCTTGAATACCTTCCAATACATTCTCAATCTTCTCAAAAAGAATCTCAGTGTTGGGTTCTGTAGTATCATAAATTTTATTTTTAATGTCCCCAAGAATAAAAGCGAGGGAAAAAACAAAGCTTGAGGAGATCAAAAATATTTTTCCAAAGCGGAAGCACCACAAAATTTCACTAAAAAAAAATGGAATAATTCCATCATTTGCTTAACAAAAAAAAGATTACCTTAATGATATCATATATCCACGATTCCAAAGTGGGGTGGACGATACGTTCCTGACAATCGTTTTTGCAGTCCAACGAAGGCTGAGAGAGGAGACTTCCTGTTTTTTTTGGTATAGTTGTGAACACCAACAGTTCCAACCAGGTATAAAACCTTTAATAGTGCTTTCCGGTCCTGAGCTATTTCACAAATAATATTTTTCAATCGATTAACTCTATGTCACCTTTTCAGGGAAAAATAACAAAAACCTCACAGAGAAAAGGAGGTTCTGTTTATCTATCCATGATATGCATTTTATGAGAACCGTGAATAATTGTTTGATTCATTACATGTTATTTTTTGTAGGCCAAAGGATTTTTTTAAATCTTCCTGAAAAAGGAGAAATTGTTTTGATATTTGGTTTTTTTTTTTTCCACAATGATCAACACATAACTAAGATCATTCAGTAAACTGAAGTTAGCCACCAGTGGCCAAATTCCCTTTTTGAAACCCACTATATGAGACAAAGGGTACCGACGTTGTTAGTTTTGGGAAGAAAATAATAATTGTTGGTAGCGTGACGAGAGAACAGTGACGTTCGCTGACAATTATTATTACAGGGTCAGAAATATTATTTACATCATATAAATTTGTCCCCAAAGAATAACGAAAACTATTATTATTCATTATATAAAACAATTTATATTTTCAATTCATCATATCATAACAAAATCGCCCAACGCGGTGCAAAATATAGTAATTATAATAATAATAAAAAAATATATATTTCCAAAATCACAAAAATATATATATATATATATATATATATATATATACGGTCCCAAAAGCTTTTAGGCACAGATATTTAGTTATTTGCAGAAAATAAAATTGAAAAAATACGTGTCGTGGAGACCATAAGCTCGTTCATTTGCATAGAAAAATCCACCCCGGCAAACAACCCCCCGGGAAAACCCCCCCAAACTTTTGTTTTTTTAAAATTGCACCCCATGTTTGTTGTGTTCAACTTACAGCCCGTTTCATTCCTTATTCATCGATATATCATAATAGTAGTTGTGAAGATAGTAAGTCGATAAAATTTAATTCGTTAGTGGGTACTATTAATTTGACGGAATGAATGGTTCCACATTTTAGGACAAAAAAAGTGGATGTTAAAGAAAAGAGTCAATAAAATGTTAGAACTTTTGTGCTTTGTTTTATTCCTACGGTATCTGGCTTACAAATTGGATCAGTCGTGATATTGTTGTTGAATATCAAAATGCCTTTTACCTTCCCCCACGAATACGTTGATATGTTTCTAATTTTGGTGAATGCCAAAAGAATAAAAAGCTGCGGAGAGGTGATGAGCAGCGCTTTCCTGATCGTCGACAACCAGGTCGCAATATTTCCGTATGTAGAAAATACAATGGAAGGATCTTTTCCCAGGAAAACACATCAAGCACATCCTACTCCTGTAGGGAACTGAGGAACATTGTATAAATGTGTTGGCCTACGCCGAACACATCCTCATATTTCGGTTCGTGCATTGGCGGTGGAGATTGGGATCGTAAGTCGTCTGTGCACAGAATTTTCAAACAGTACAGGTATCATCCCTTCAAAATACATTTTACCAAGGACTCAGACCTACAGATTTCGAAAAGACGAATGGCATTCATTGCTCACATTCAGTTTTAGTCCATGACAATCCCAACTCCCGATCAAATCTTATGGGGACGAACCCCGCTTCCATAATAATGGCACTGTTAACCAAATAACATGCACTTGGTCACGGACAACCCTCACTGGATACGAGAAACCAATTTCCAAACAATGTGGGGTGTGAACGTGTGGTGTGGTTTTATAATGGACGTCTATCGGCCCCCTTTTTTCCCAAGACACTTTGACGGGCCCACCGATATCACATTTCTTGGAAAATTGCATTCCTGCATTACTAGAAGATTTTCCCAATTGAGGAACGACAACAAATGTGGTGGAACAAGATGGTGCTCCTGCACATAACCATAATATAGTTACACTTTCCCTCAAAATCTTCAAGACCGTTGGATTGGAAATAGTGGACCTGTTCGATGGCCTGCGTTCTCGATCTCACGCCACTGGACTTTTCCTATGGGGATATTTGAAACGAGTTGTCTTCGAAACTCAACCAATAAATATTGAAGATTTAACACAGAAAATTTCAGAGGCTTGTAACACCGTTACCCGGAAATGATTAAGAGCTTCCTGTACTCGCGCTGATTCGCGACTTGATGCATGTGTGGCTGGCCAACATTTTGAACAATTTCTGTAGTATAATATTTTTTCAATACAGATGAGCTTATAAATTATTATTTTCATTTGTATTTTTATTTGCCATAATTCTGCATGCCATTCTAGCTACCATGGTACATTATTGAATGAGAAATGAAAAGACTGTAAAGTTGAACAGCAACAGACATGGGGGCAATTTGAAAAACAAAAGTTTGGGGTGGTTTCTCGGGGTTGTTTGCCAGGGGGTGGATTTTGCTATGCTACATGAACGAGCTTATGGTCTCCTACGACACGTATTTTTTTTTCAATTTTATTTTCTGCAAATAACTGAAATATCTGCTGGCCTAAAAGCTCTGGGACACCCGGTATATATATATATATATATATATATATATATATATATATATATATATATATATATATATAAGTATTTATAATATATATATATATATATATATATATATAAATATATACATATATATATATATACAAATATATATATATAATACTGCTATATATATATAAAACCTTCAGAAATTTAAGAAGAACACCAACTCCTACCTTCTTTCCTAGGTTCCCACGATGTTCTCTGAACATTACAGGATATCCCTTTTCGTGGAGAACTAAAAAAAAAAAATATATATATATATATATTTGTAATGATAAGAATATTTGTTCAATGTAAAAAAAAGAATAAAAGTGATATAATGATACGTATATATCACATAAATACATTTATGTTTGTATTGCAATTTTTCTGTACATTTTGCTTTTCTGAAACCTTGTACCATTTTCAGTCGACGCAGATATCTCAAGAGTTCAGTATGTTGAAAACAATCCATTCAATTTACAAACTATAAAAACATATAGAAATGAAAATTTATGGATAACTTTAGATCTCAAGTAGACAAAATAATATTTCAAGTTGGAACATCCTTTATGCTAAAATCAAATCAGGAGGAAACATCACAGCAACATGTCAAAAAAATTTCGATGGAAAATTATAAAATATGAAATTTTCAGTACAGAAAATTGTCAGATATGCATTTTAACTAACACTGTTTATATTATGTAAGGTATAAAAATGTAAAATTGTATATAAAATCCATAGCATAGTTTACAATAACGTAAAATGTCATATAAAGTGAATAAAAACCTAAAAGTGATGGTTGCCAGGAAAAAAAATAACGAGGATTTAGGAGAGATAAAACATCTGCTCATAGAAACTTGTTCTACCACTCGCTCGAGACTCATTATCCTCTATTTCTATCTTGTTTTTTCTCCAAGAGAATTTCTATGTGAGCTTATATATATATATATATATATATATATATATATATATATATATATATATATATATATATTATATATTTATATATATATATTTATATATATATATATATATATATATATATTTTTATATATATATATATATATATATATATATATATATACTAGCTGGCCCGACAGACGTTGTCCTGTCCAAATTTGTATTTTGCCTAATTTTTTTAAGTGAAAACTTCTTATGGCGCGGTAGGCATATTTTAGGTGAGAGAAAATCGCTGGACTCGCGACACCGTAAGGGAACGCGACACCGTAATGAGTGAGACGCACCTATGGTGTGTGCATATATGCTTAAAGTGAAGACTGCTTGTAGCGCGGTACGCATATTATTAGCTATAGTGTGTACATATATGCATGTACATATAGCAGACCGCGAACGCGTCTAGATAAATAAATTGAATGTGTGAATAGAGAACTTGATTTTACTATGTCCAATCAACGCAATATCAGCACAACGAGATATAAAAGTACAATTGATGCGGTATTCACAAGATATTTAAATAACTTCGAATCAAAATTGTTTATTTCATATTTTAGTAACCATGAACCTATAGTTTCTATTTTAGATTGTAATAATGTTAATGATAATGATGATGATACAAGAGTTGTCGAAATTGTTAACGATGATTCATAAAAGAATATTAAATGTATTTTAACGTTTCTAATAATTAATACAATACAATTCATAAATAAAATGCAATTCATAACCCAATAACCCTAGTACCCATCTAAAAAATGTCTAACGTGCCAAAATACGTTTTCACTTCTGTCGGCACTCCCGGAGTGCAACCTGGAATTTTTTCTCCTGAAAACTCTCGTTTGCGTAGAATCTGCCAGGCTGATTTGTGAATCAAATCATCCAGCCCCACTCGAATGATTCACAAGAATTCATTCAAATCGATCCAGCCGTTTAGTTGCAGTATAGATAGATAACCTAGATACCAACTGTGGCGCCATCTGCCAGGCTGATTTTGAATCTGAATCATCCAGGCCCCCACTTGAATGTATTCACAAAAAATCATTCGAATCGATCCAGCCGTTTATAGATAAATTACCTAGATACCGACTGCAGCGCCATCTGCCGGGCTGATTTGTGAATCTGAACCATCCAGGGCGCCACCCAAATGCATGCAAAAAAATTCATTCAAATCGGTCCAGCCGTTTAGGAGGAGTTCAGTGGTATACACACGTACAGTAGAATTATATAGATATATATATATATATATATTTATACATATATATATATATATATATATATATATATATATATATATATATATATATATATATATATATATAAATATATATATATGAACAGTGGGGAATAACGGGGATCTTCAGTCAGCACAAGTGTTGAACTATGAAAAACTCTTTAATACGATGGACCGAGCTTTCGTTTCAATTTTGAAACTTCTTCAGGGTCCTAAAATATGTAAATGACATTATTGTGAAAAAAAATACTTAAAATGAAGGAAGTACTTACAGTAATCTGAGTGGATGATATATGAACATTAACGTAAAAATGAAAAAACGTAAAATATGTAAAAATTTGTCGGAATGGTGTTATATCTTGACGCTTCGAGTGACATTGAAGGATTTGACATGACAACCTATGATGAATCGTCAGAAAAATATAAAATATGTAGTGGGTGTGTTAATGTTTATATTATATTCTTTGAGAATCATCAGTTTTAATCCATTTTTAGGAGATAACTGTAGATTTTGCTAAGATTTTCGATATCTGTTTTTTTGTTCATATTTTGATTGGATTTATTAATTTCAATCTCATTTCAAGAAATAATCTTTTCGAGAAATTTTTTTCTGAATGTAAAACTTGTGCTTCCTCGAATGATATTCTATGGCCTGTTTCAATAGCATGTTGAGCTAATGCACATGACTTCTTGTTGAGTCTTATATCACTTCTGTGAGAAATAATACGATTATTTAAAGTTCTTGAACTTGTACCAATATAGTTCAAATCACAGTTGTTACATGGTATGCTGTAGACAACATTTGATTTCTTCAGATCTGGTGTGGGATCTTTTAACCTCGTATTTAAATTTCCAATAGTCTTGATATTTTTTTGTGAGATTTTTATGTTACTCTCATTCTTGAATAATTTAATTATATTTGATGATAGAATTCCTATATTAGGAATTGAAAAATAAATTATCCTTTCAATGTTATTTTCTGAATGTTGATTATTTGTGTCATCATTATTAATTTGTCTATCAGAGTTGGTATTGAAAAGAATTCTATTAAGAAGTTTTTTGGGGTAGAATTATCTAGTAAAATATTTCTGAGAATTTTAAAATTTTTGTTTTTCAATGAAGGATGAACCAACATCCCGATTCTTTTTTTCATGCAAAGAATCAAATTTATTTTCATTCTTTTTGAGTGGAAGGAATGATAATTTATGTATCTTTCAGAGTTTGTTGGTTTTATATACCAATCTGTGATTAGTGAATTGTTTTCTCTACGAATTATTCTAGTATCTAAAAATGAAATATGAATTTTGGGTAAACCATAGTATTTTGGTGATACAGAACTGTATATCATACATTTTTTTTGCTTCTTCTTCATAAACCAATCATGAAACTCAGACCTATAATTTCATCTATTGATGCACCCAATAGCAAAATATCTAAATTATTCACAGACATCCTTACAGATGCATATGACTTTGAAAATAAGTTTTATGTTAAAGATTCTTTCGAGTTTCTAAATTCATCAACGAAAACAACTTCCACAAAGCTATGTCTTGATAAGCATAGATGTTGTTTCCTTATTTAGTAACATACCGATAGAATTAGTGTTGAAAAGTATAACTAAAAGATGGAGTAAAATAGAAGAACACTGTAATATTTCACAAACAAAATTTTTAGAAATCATTCAATTCATATTCAAATCTAGTTTCTTTTCGTTTGAATGAAATTGTTATAATCCAATTCTTGGAACACCTTTGGGAGCTACTATCTGCACCAATCATTTGCTTCGTATGTAATGGATGACCTTTCTGATGAAATATTACCCCAATTGACCTTTGGAGTTCCATTTTTAAAAATTTGTAGATGATATTATTTGTGCAATACCAATGGATAAATCCGATGAAATTTTAAGAAAAGTAAATAACTGCAATAAACATTTACAATTCACAATTGTATTAGCAAAAAATAAAAGTATTTCATTTTTTATATTGTAAACTAATTCGTAGAGCAAACTTTTCACTAATCACAGATTGGTATATAAAACCAACAAACTCTGAAAGATACATAAATTATCATTCCTTCCACTCCAAAAGAATGAAAATAAATTTGATTCTTTGCATGAAAAAAGAATCGAGATGTTGGTTCATCCTTCATTGAAAAACAAAATTTTAAAATTCTCAGAAATATTTTACTAGATAATTCTTACCCCAAAAACTTCTTAATAGAATTCTTTTCAATACCAACTCTGATAGACAATTAATAATGATGACACAAATAATCAACATTCAGAAAATAATAATGAAAGGATAATTTATTTTCAATTCCTAATATAGAATTCTATCATCAAATATAATTAAATTATTCAAGAATGAGAGTAACATAAAATCTCACAAAAAAAATATCAAGACTATTGGAAATTTAAATACGAGGTTAAAAGATCCCACACCAGATCTGAAGAAATCAAATGTTGTCTACAGCATACCATGTAACAACTGTGATTTGAACTATATTGGTACAAGTTCAAGAACTTTAAATAATCGTATTATTTCTCACAGAAGTGATATAAGACTCAACAGAAGTCATGTGCATTAGCTCAACATGCTATTGAAACAGGCCATAGAATATCATTCGAGGAAGCACAAGTTTTACATTCAGAAAAAAATTTCTCGAAAAGATTATTTCTTGAAATGATTGAAATTAATAAATCCAATCGAAATATGAACAAAAAAACAGATATCGAAAATATTAGCAAAATCTACAGTTATCTCCTAAAAATGGATTAAAACTGATGATTCTCAAAGAATATAATATAAACATTAACACACCCACTACATATTTTATATTTTTCTGACGATTCATCATAGGTTGTCATGTCAAATCCTTCAATGTCACTCGAAGCGTCAAGATATAACACCATTCCGACAAATTTTAACATATTTTACGTTTTTTCATTTTTACGTTAATGTTCATATATCATCCACTCAGATTACTGTAAGTACTTCCTTCATTTTAAGTATTTTTTCACAATAATGTCATTTACATATTTTAGGACCTAAGAAGTTTCAAAGTGAAGCAAGCTCAGTCCATCGTATTAAAGTTTTCATAGTTCAACACTTGTGCTGACTGAAGATCCCCGTTATTCCCCACTGTTCATACCAATTTTCAGTCGTTATTTCTAAATTTATATATATATATAAATATATATATATATATATATATATCTATATATATATATATATATATAAATATATATATATATATAAATATATATATATATATATATGTATAAATATATATATAAACGAAAGCTCGGTCCAACGTATTAAAGAATTTTTCATAATTCAACACTTGTGCTGACTGAATATCCCCGTTATTCCCCACTGTATATATATATATATATATATATATATATATATATATATATATATATATATATATATATATATATATATATATATATATATATATTTATATATATATATATATATACTAGTCCAGCGTAGCTTGTGACATCCGGTGAAAATATTGACGTTATGACATCCACGGGGAAGAGAGGGGTGCTATAAGGAGGATTTCTTTGTGACATCCAGTATATATCTAATATACAATCACACACAGTCTACTTAGAAGCATCCTCAAAACAAATTAGCATATTGTGACATCCTTAGAATGTTGCCACGATTCAAATAAAATAGTCAACTTGGGGTTGAAAAAACACACTTCTAGGCAATAATAGTAGTAACACGCAAATGTTCCGATTTTTTTTTTCAGTCTAGTTCTAGTAGTTTCCGAGGAGCATTTATCGAGGGAATGAAGGAAGCGAGGCGAGTCTTCTTTTTTCATTGTTTTACGTCAAACCATTGAAAAGTTAACAGGAGGGGACCATTAAAAGATGCAGTGTATATATATACTTTATCCACTACTAGCACATCATTATCTATATAGGGTGTTTCAAAATTCAGTATAAGAATTTCGGATGCATATTTTCCAGGTCAAAATTAGACTTTGTTTTCCATAAACATGTGTCCGCAAACGCATTGTTACCGATCTACAGAGCATTAAAGTTTCTAGTTTTTGTCTTCATAGTCCTTTCAGTTTCTGCGATATTAAGATCAAATTAGAAATAAATGTTACGTTTTAGGGTTTACATCATCCAGTATGCCTAGTGATTGTAAGAATCTACAGGTAGATATTTTTTCAGGGGTCGATCAAGTTTTTCACCTCATGAAATTTTTTGTAGTGCGCCGCTGGTGGATTCTAACACATGAAATGAATTCGTTGTTTAATGTTTATCTTTTTTTTTGTAATTGGGTTGATTAAATTTTCCAACGAAACAATGAAAAAGTGTTAGTGGGCTTTGACTAATATTTTCATTTTGACGTTTAGGTTTTGAAGCATTTTCACATTATTTGAAAGTTGGTGTATTTGTTTAACATTAAAATGGAAAATGAACCATATTCATTTGAACATCTGGCTGACATATATTTTGTTTATGGTATGGCTAATGATAACGGACTCAAAGCTCAGAGGTTGTGCGCTTAAGATTTTCTAATCCCGGCTTCCCAACTATAAAACTTTCATAAATTCCCATCAGTACCTTCGGTAATACGTCAGATTTCAGACCCAGTAGAGATGAAGAGATTTTTGAAAATTATCGAGGAAAATCCTGGTATGAGTACCCGACAAATAGCACGAGATTGTGATGTTTTCATTCAAATACCTGGAGGGTTTTAACGAAAACATGCCATACCCTATATCATATCCAGCGCGTCAAGGTTTGCTTCCGCGAGATTTTCCACGGCGCTTGCAGTTCTTCCGATGGATACTGCGCAACTGTACTAGAATCCTGCATTTTGATCTTGTATCCTTTTACCGGCGAAGCTCACTTCACACGCGACGGCCGGGGGATCGAACCTGGGATCCTTCGATCCCTTCAAACTCTAACCAACTGCGCTAATCCCCATTCAAATGTTAATAAGTATGAATGTCACTTATAGTCTCATGGGAATAACATTCCAAATGAGACGAAAATTCATAGTGGTTCGTTCGAAATCAGCTTGTAGACTCTCATTTGTTTTATTATTCAAAAGTGGGAAAAAAAGATTTTCGAGGTCGGAATATAATACATAATGGTGTATTTTAAACTAGTAGTAGAAAAAACTATATTCTTGTTTCCCAGAGCTCTTCACTATGGATGTTTTTGAAATCGTTATAATTCAGTCATTGTTTGTTTCCATGAGTCGCATTTCTTTTGACATAAATAGACAATTGGAGAGTTGGTTGTACATTCTCCGTCGTCTTCATTGATTTGAAGTACATCAAAATATCAAATTTTATATCATTAGAAACGTAAAATAAATATGAATGAGTGAGTGAAAAATAGTGAGAACTCATGATCAATAACTAAATCAACCCTTGATACTAATCCAATGGAAATATAAAATATTAAATAAATATATAAATTTAAATAATTCATTGATATAACCATTGGGATTTGGTTAGGATATGAAATAGCAAAATTTGAATTTTTTATGAATTAAAAAGATATAAATATTTAAATCAAGAAGATTGATTCGTTAGAAATTATGAGCAGGATGTTCATAAAATCAGATATGGAATCATCTGCTACTGAGAGATAAACTTTAGTCGCTATCTTCCTTCGTTCAAGATAACCTCTAGGGGGTATCCATGTTGAAAAGGGAAATATTCTCAATTGAATAGAAGGATTTTTCAGAAAATTGAAAAATCCCCGACATTAATGAAGTTATTTTTATAATATCTAACGAATATTCTGATAGATACTGAGAAAAGACCCTAACATAGAAGAAAAAATCTGAAAGTGAAAATTTGCATTTTCATTCAGATAGTTATTTCATTTTCTATTCCAGTCTTAATTGAGAACTCATATTGATGAATGAGGCAAAGAAGAATGTTATCAAGAAAAAAAGTCTTTTCTCCTTGATAAATGTTTTTATACACTTGATGAGTTTTTATATGATCCACTGTGAACTCACAGAATGAACTGTATTTTATTTCCTTGTATCTCTTAGGTATATTTTCATTTTACATTGTGTCTTATACGTTTGTCATTGTCCCCCTAGTATTAAATATTCTCTTGATAATTCCTATACGAATTTGTCATTTGTCATTTGAAGGAAATAAACTGAATTGAATTGAGAACACAACGGGCTCGAGATACTCCACTCCTGTGTGGTATTCAATAGATTATTTTATTATGTTACGATCATAAACACATTTCCTCGCACAGTGATACAATGCACTGAACCAGTTTTGATTCATTTTTCACTTTTCATGCGAATTGATAACAGACGTCAAATTAGAAATGTACGTTGTCAGACAATAAGAACAAAATACCTCAAATTACTTCCGCGGCAATTTTCTAGGTAGAATATTCTCACTATGATAAAGTTTTGATTGGTCAAAACTTCCAATTCAAATCATTCATGTACGAATGATTTGAATTGAAAGTTTCCATTGGTTTTTAGAAATGTCACTAAATAATCTGTACGATTGAAATGAAAAACAAACGTCAATGAAACATATTTACTTTTTATTGTATTTATTCACAATAAATTTTTTTTATTTGAGCCCATGTTTTATTCGCGAACACATCTGGATGACTTTCTTTCAATTGCTCGCACTCATGTTTCCTGGGGGGTTTTCTTGAAGCTAAATGTTTTTGAAAAAATATTCCTGCAATTTTTTTCTGAACACTTGTCCAAGGAATCACCAGACGAGTTTTTTTAATCTGCAAAAAAATATGAAATTGTAATTGGAAACTATTATAGTTTTAATATTTTACAGGGCCGTCAACCACTCATCGGTTCTTTCGATATTCGATGTGTGACTTACCTTCACCGACATTAGGAAAATATATTGTGTTGAACCCTTCCAAGCTAATTGATCATGTAAAATGTACTTCAAAATCAAAAGTGCAAGACCCCCAATGAAATTGGATTTTATACAGTAAAATTGATGGAGAATATTCAAAACAAATTAATATCCCAATCATAGTTTCTTTATATTCTGCCTTACTTCTCTTTTATCGATAGAAACACATGGTCCCTTGTTTTCCTCATTTTCTTGATCAATATAACCATATAGTTCCTTGTGTTTTGTCTTTTCATTCTTGGCCTTTTTCTTTCCTTTATTTTGGGAATTTCCTGAAAGCTAAAAGATCTTGTAAATTAGTGATTCATTTTTAATATATTTTTTTACCTGCAAGATATCGTCACTTTCTTCGTCGACAGGTTCTTCTTCCATGCCACTATTTACATTCGATTTTGTACTCTTTGGTATGTTCTCTACTTTCTTTTCGCTACAAGATGGATGATCTTTTATCAAGATCAATTTCTTCTAAAGATTTACCACGGTATTCTCCTACTGACTTGTTCTCCATTAATAATAGAAGCTTGGATACCTTAGCAATTGTTTATCATCAGTCTTTCTATAAAAATTCAAATGAGTTGCTTTTTCATGACCCAAATGGTTTGATAACTGTTCTAAGTCGTTGTCCCCCATAGAAATTGATTGTGCAATGGTGGCTATGTGTTTTCTCAAACACGTAGCAGTTATAGCCTCAATATTTTCAATATTACAGGCCATAGCCATTTTTTTCAATACTTTATTGGACCACAAAAAACTATTTTCAGTGCTTGGGTTAGCAAATAGGTAGGGATTTGAAGATGCAATTAATTTTCTGGATTCTAACAGCACTTCAGTATTTCTTTGCATCTCCTTGGTGAATATAACAGGAACAGCTCTACCTTTCTTTCCACGAATAGTGAATCTTTTAATATTCTTCACTAACACTTTTTCAGTTACTGTGAGCGATTCATGAATATCTTGGACTGCCATGTCTTGCTCCTTCCTCAGATAATCATTTATTGTAATTCTTTGAGCCTCCCCTGAACGCTTTCTATTAAGAAGAATGACATGAGCTGGTAAAAGCTCAGTTAAATAGCGCAATCTCGATATATCTCTTGGATCACATTTCAATTCCTCAGCACACTTCTGCTCCTCTTTGGCAATGAATTCACTGATCTTAATAACATCTTCTGTCAAAGGTAACATACTTCCCTTTTGCCATTTTTTTGAAGATAAATCCTTATTCGCGTTGGTTGAAACATAAAATCGAAACTGAGTATCTATCATTTGTTTCAATGTTGCAAATTCTTCATTTTGGGCGATCTCATTTTTCTTTGAGGATATGAACATGGCTACATCACACAGCTGTTTTAGGACAGTCGCCCATTTTAGAGCCAGTGAAGGACTTTTGAATGTATCTAAATATGGATCATAACCAGACATTTCGTTGGTGGCATTTACTAAGTCATCAAAATGAATTGGCCTCAAATAATCTGACAGTTGATTTTTCTTTAGTGGTTTGTCCTGCAAAATCGATAAAAATCTTGCTAACTCTCGCATGCGTTGGGAAACCGTGTTCGTTAAATGTTTTTCCTTGTGGCAACTATAATACCTTTGACCATAATATTTAATTAAAAAGTCATTCATAACAGTTCTCGTGATTTTGTCAGAAACCATATAAGGAAACACATTTCTTTTTAAATCTTTGAATAGATTTTTGTCTGATTCCGACATATGAAGGAGCAGCAATCCATCTGCTTGTGCATGCTTAGAATCTTCCTTACTAATTTTTTCGTGACATACTTTTTCAAATGTCTATGAAGATAAGTACGTAGGAAAAAACCTTTGCATCTGAAACATGGTAAATGATCACTGCATGTTCTCTGTTGTTCAATCTTTGGCCTCCGGACTGGATTGACAAATCCTTCCTTTCCATACGAATTCACAAAGTTTCCTAAAAAAATCCAAAAATTCCAAGAATTAGATGCTCGTACATTTTGCATGCTATATTGAATGAACCGTCACTAATATGTATGTAGCCTATGTTGGAAAAGGTATATATCATTATCTACACATGGTGATAAGAATTGAAAATACTGAAATTGCATATTAAATTCTAGGCTCCAATATTTTTTTGTTGTATTTTGAGGCAAGGTTGTTTTTTTTTTTTAGGGAAGAAACAAATATGACGATTTTTCTGAAAAAAGAAACCCTCCTACGTTTAGTCTTTTTTCTCATATTGTTCAAGTGTCTTAAGTTTGGTTTAGGTATTTCATTAATGCTCATTAGATATAAGAAAACTTTCTGCTGTGTTAACTGAGTGTAAATGCAAAATAGCTCAAAAAATAAAAATAATACTATACCAGGAAATAATAGGTTTAAGCTCAACCAATAGGATTAAATGTTATAAGATAAATACTTGCCTCCTTTCCGAATTTCTTCAAGTAAATATTTCCTCTCCTCGGATTTCTTTTCTAGCGACATTATTCTAATGACATTTATTTCATTATCATGACGTCGAATCAAGTGTAGAGAGAAATTTGTAACATTTTGCTCACAGTACATGCAATGTTCTCTCTTATCTCTTTTCAACTTTCCATGTGAATTCTTAGCAGCGGACTTAACAGTTCCGTTTTTATTAAAACCTGATCTATTATTTTTGCTTCCTTGTTCTAGAGTAATGTTCTGAGCCTTTATGATAGGTTTCTTTTGTTCCTTGTCGTTGGTGAAAGGTAATTCTACAAATACATTTTCAAATCAAACAGAAATTGGAAATAATCGATACTCTCTGATGAAGAACATATAGATAATAACAAAAAACAAAGTATAAGGAGATATTAGTCTTATCATGGTTCAGTGAGAAAACTATGCTGAAAATTAACAATACACTTTTTTGGACTGGTGTTAATATAACCAAACACATTCTCACAAAAAAATCAATCATAGTGTACCTGGAACTGATTGCTTCAACCATAAATCCACTATGATTCAACCATGTTTATATCAACTAAGGGGATTAATGATGGGATAACAGTGTACTGAAATGTATAAAATGAGTTTGAGTCATCGCTGACAATGATTTAATTATTTTTTGTTGAATTATTTGTTTTCAAAAAGATTGTCACGTGAAGTGTTCATAAAAGTAGGTACCAATTAATTTAATTGGGCAGTGATTGGTTGGTACGTAACAACTTTTCGAAGTATTATTTATCTTTCAATCTCTGCGACAAGCTTTTTAATTCAACAAAAAATAATGAAATCATTGCCAGCTATGACTTTAATTTATTTCATTAGTGTTAGTACACGGCTTATATAAAAGTTTGAATTTGAAAAGTTTTTAAAGTTTCAATTATTTAATTTTTTGCTTTTTACTTAGTTTGCCTTGATTTGTTTATTTCTGATAGAGCATCGTTATTAGAAGGTGTCTTCCCTGTAAGTTTTTAGCTGAATTAAATCATGATCTCCGACCCTAAAAACTCCCACACACCAATTTTGAATGGAATCTGACCATTATTACAGAACTCGTCCACCATCCTGAAGTCGCCATCTTGGGTTCATAGATTTTGACGAAAAATTCATAATCTCCGAACCTGAACAACCCCACATACTAATTTTGTATAAAATATGACCATAATCAGAAAACTCGTACACCATCTTGGGGCCGCCAGCTTGAATTTATAAATTTTGACGAAAAAGCATAATCTTCGACCCCGGAAACCCCCACATACCAATTTTAAATGTAATTGGACCATTATAACAAAATTCGTCCTTCATCCTGGGACCGCCATCTCAAATTCATGAACTTTGACCAAAATTTCATAATCTCCGATCTCGAAAAACCCCACATACCAATTTTGAATCGAATCGGACTATAATCACAAAACTCGTCCCCCATCTTGGCGTCACCATCTTGAATTTTTTTATTTTCGACAAAAAATTGATAATCTCCGACCCCGTAAACATAATCGGATCATAATTACAAATCTCGTCCACCATCTTGAATATTAAAATTAATCGGACGACTAGAAGTCGGTCAAAATTCACTTGCAAGATTTGACAGGTACGACCAAACAAGTGAAACTGAATAAAAGCTTGTAAAAATGGTTCTGAGGTATGAAACCATAGTGGTATCACGAAGACCCAAATAAGGAAAACTTTTTGTTTTTCATTAAACCTGAAAACCCATATGAAATAAGGGAAAACTTCCTCTACATTGAAATGTTGAAAACTGGTTTTTATTTTTCATTTTCCAGTACACTACCCAATAAGCATATATAGAAAAAGCTGATTGGTTGATATATCTTGTTTAAAAAATACGAAATATCCACATAAGCTAGGCAGGAAGTGGTGGTTAATTATCGGAAAACATAAAACTAGCATGTACCATGAGAAAACTTGCCAACAGCAGCAAGGGCGGTCCTTTTAGTTCTTGTAACGAGGGCAAAGGGGGCCGTTTGGGTTTTTCCTCCCTAAGCATCCCATGCAACAAATCCCGTTCTTTCCCAACCCCCGCAGAAAGGATCATATATTTGTATGAAGTGTATAGTTGTATATATTAGTTTTTAGTTGAAATGTACTTAATGACAGACAATAAATAAATATGGAATTTGGTATCACGCAGACAGAACGAATTTGTTGCGTGGCACTATTTGTTTCTTATTTAAATTCACAATTTATTAATATCGAGGGAAAATATAAAATTATTCTGAAAAAACAAAATAAAAGAATCAGACTTATTCGAATACTAATCTAAAAACGATGGATATATTTTCTAGCCGTAATTGATTGAATAATTAAATATATGTATTGAATTTGGTTTTACCTACCGTTATCAGAATTTGTTGATGAAACCGGTGAAGGAATATATTCTGATTCAGAGTCTTCAAATGGATCGGTTTCTGGAGATCGGATGTTTTCTTCATCACAAGTAAAAACATGTTTCAAGTCAGCGAAGCACTTAGTATCTTTGGTTGTATCATCATTTGCATTTGAAGGAATATTTGTAATTTCAACAAGTATAGTTTCACTGTTATTGGTACTACTCTGGGGTTCTGGAGATTGTACGGGTAGATCGACTGGTGGTATAATTTCAAAGGACAGGATATTGATTTTCCGAGTGGTGACATCAAAATTGGAAATATTGGAGTTGCAGTTGACATAGTTTTCATTGGAAGTTTTTCCACAACCAACAGTAGAAGATGCATTAGTCATTTCATCAACCATAGAGAATGAATTTTCAGAGAACAATGAATCTTCAACGTCTTGAGGATTGATATTTTCATTCACTGTTGCCCCATTTTCACTCTCTAAAAAGTTTGAAAACAAAAGTCACATAAAATCCACAAAATTTATTTAAATTGGTTGAGATATCAACTAAGTACCTTTCTCGAAGTGTTTCCGTAAATAGCTGAGGTTGAAATCATAGAAATTGGAGCCCTTAGTTGTTTCCCACATGGGCTGATTGAGTCTATCTTTTGTATACTGGTCTTTCTCCGTTGCCATTATCAACATTCGTTTCACTCTTGCCGACATGATCTATAGGGAAAAAATCAACAATAAAGACATACAGTTCACCAGTTTTCAAGATAAAATACCGCTGGCAATGATATCTTCCAAACCGCAATATATTCATAATTTTTTTTGTAAAGTATAGTTTTTCAAAAACTTCTGACAAGGCTGTTAGGTAAATTTAAAATGAAGCGATATCCTCAAAGTTATATTTTTCACATCAAAACAACAATATTGATATCATGATGCACTCGGTTGTTAGAGCACCAACAGTCAAACAGACAGATAGACCGACAGACTAACAGATAGATCAATGGGTGTGCAAAAATATTTTTCCGCATATACCTAAAAAACTACAAAAAATATTTTCACATGAAGTAATTTTGCTTGGGTGGAAAAAAATTCACCGATTGCCTTTTTTTATTGTTATTAAAGAATAATTCCATAATATTTTTTTTGTATTTGAACTGAAAACATTTCGTGGCAAGCACTGGAATTTGTTACTTATAGAAAAATATATCTAAATGTATTTTTTTCCGTTTTTAGTGCATTTGGAAAAAAGATTGGCTTCGAAAATATTCTGTAATTATTTTCTTTTAATTTTTCGAAACCAAATATTTCAACAAAAATAATGAAATTATTGTCAGCGATGACTCAAACTTATTTTATACGTTTTGGTACACGGTTTACATGAAAGTTTGTCTTTAAAAATGTTTTTTATTAGTTATTTAATTTTTTGCTTTTGAGTAAGTTTGTCTCAATCTATTCATTTCTAATAGACCATCGTTATTGAAAGGCCTCTTCTCTGTATGTTTTGAGCTGAAAGAAATAATGATCTCCGACTCAAAAAACTCCCACACACCAATTTTGGATAGAATCTGACCGAAATCACAAAACTCGTCCGCCATCCTGAAGTCGCCATCTTGAATTCATAAGTTTTGACAAAAAAATCAAAATCTCCGATCGCAAAAACCGCCGCATACCAATTTTGACTGAAATCAGACCAATGAATTCATGAATTTCGACATAAATTTCATAATCTCCGACCCCGAAAACCCCCACATACCAATTTTGAATCGAATCGTACCATGATCAAAAAATTCGTCCGCCATCTTGGAGCCGCTATTTCGATTTTATTTTTGACGAAAACTTCATAATTTCTGATTTCGAAAACATTCACATAACAATTTTGAATTGAATCGGACCATGATCACAAAGCCCGCCATCTTGGAGCCGCCATCTTGAAATTATAAATTTTGTTGAAAAATTCGTAATCTCAGATCTCGAAAACCCCCACATACCAATTTTGAATCAAATCGAAACATAATTTCAAATCTCGTCCGCCATCTTGGAGCCGTCCTCTTGTTTTTTCTCTAACAAAAATTCCATAATGCATTGTCACCGGAATTATGGAGACCTGCCAAATTTCAAATCAGTCGGACGACTAGAAGTCGGTCAAAATTCACTTTCAAGATTTGAACCAAACAAACGAACTAAATAAAAGCTTGTAAAAATCATATTCTCCGACCCTAAAAAATCATAAATCTCACACGCTATCTTGATTTTATGAATTTCGACTAAAAAAAGCATAATCACTCAACCCGAAAACCCACACACCAATTTTGAATCGAATCGGACCATAATCACAAAATTTGTTCGCCTTCTTGAAGCCGCCAATTTATGTCCTTGTCTAACAAAGAAATCGTAGAACATTATCACCGGATTGACGAATACCTGCCCAATTTCAAGATAATTGAATGACTTGTTGTCAAAATTCACTTGCAAGATTTCACCCGTACATACAAATAAACAATTGTAAAAACACTTGCATGAACTATTTTTTTCACTCCTTACCCTGTATTTTTTTCAGAATAATTCGAACCGGTCATTTCATAAATGTGGCGGATTGAAACTCGATATATCAACCCAATCGGAAGTTATCAGAGGAAATAACAAACACACAAGCTAACCACAATTTTGTTATACCTGAATTAGTTTCTCAACGTTTCTCATAATTTTGACTCGTTTGAGCTGAAAAATATTATGGATTTTCACAA
Organism: Gonioctena quinquepunctata; assembly: GCA_018342105.1. Classification (NCBI taxonomy): domain Eukaryota; kingdom Metazoa; phylum Arthropoda; class Insecta; order Coleoptera; family Chrysomelidae; genus Gonioctena; species Gonioctena quinquepunctata. The sequence goes on along the minus strand of JAFIRS010001792.1, from coordinate 242,348 downwards.
TCAATACAAAACCATAACCACCTGCGGTATAAAAGTAGAATCAACAGTTTGAGAAATATAAGTTTTTGTCATATCATGGTCGGAAGTTTTATCATCTATTTTTTCTAATAGTTCCAAAACCACTCAATTCAAAGACATCTCAAATAATTCATAAAAATATATTTACCTTACCTCTTTGCAAAACTCCGTATTTTCACGACACTCTATGGCTTCCTGGAAGTCACACAATGCACTGACAGTGGAGAAAAATAACAATATACATATTCTAAAAATAGAATATTCCAAGAAATGTTTTTCAGGCGTTGCCAATTGTTGGATGTCACAACTCATCACGGACTGATTTCACTGTATACCTGCAGGATGTCACAGAGTAGTATATGTTCACTAGAAATACGTTCTCAGTGTATACAAATATACAACATCCGAGGATGTATGTGAACTTCTTCTATCATAGATTCCATACTTTGTGACATCCTTTCAAAATAGGTACCCCTTGCACCCTTCATCGCCCAATGGACATCTAAATTTGGATGACACAACGTCGCAGGATGTCACAATGTGGGTAAAATTTTTGTATTTGGATGTCACAAGGATGGGAGGACGAATCTATATATATATATATATGTATAAATATATATATAAACGAAAGCTCGGTCCAACGTATTAAAGAATTTTTCATAATTCAACACTTGTGCTGACTGAATATCCCCCCGGGGATATTCAGTCAGCACAAGTGTTGAATTATGAAAAATTCTTTAATACGTTGGACCGAGCTTTCGTTTCAATTTTGAAACTTCTTCAGGGTCAGTAGTCCGAGAGGTTGATTGATAAACATTAACTTTCAAAAAAAATTTAAAATAAAAAACGTAAAATATATGTTAACATTTGTCGGAATGGTGGTATAGCTATAACACGGTTCCGAGTGCTGACCTGGTGTCTTATAGTTCCCGTTACCGACAAAAAGCCACGCTGCCTATCAGTCCCTGATATGGTATGCTCACACCTTGACTTGGAAGGATTTTTTTAACTTTGCTTGTTTAGTTCATTCGTGTGTAGTTCTCAGCAGCCACATACTGGGGGGCAGTGGGGAGCTGCTGATACGCAGGGCTCCCTCGTGCAGGGTGCCATTTTTTATAGTACATAACGGTCTTAGGATAAGCGTCCTGAGGATTAACCGGAAGATATCTGATAAACCTCCAAGATGTCATAACAAGTGATAGTTTTGCGATATCAACCAAACAAGGAAGAATCTAATGGAAATGCCGATTTTTGTGACTTAATGAAATGAGATCATAGCATCAATACCAGCGATAGTATAAAGATAATTTTACCAGTTATAGAAAAATACGACAAAATCGTCGAAGTATTGGACCAACATTCCAATTCTGATAGATAGGATGCTAATTTATCTAGCGAGGAATTTAGAAAACGGAAAGAATCAATGAATCGTAAATTGAAGTTTGATCCTCCGATATGTTTAGTAAATGAAATATATTTTTCTTTAGTAATTGGAAGTAACTCGATTTTTCCTCCGATTGTGGTAGCTATTTTTTCAATAATAAAATGACTATCATAGCCGCTGAGATTATGGAACACTACAGGAATCATTTTACTATCATTTAGATTGATATTGCAAGATTCGTGAGCAGCACCGCGATAATTTGTAGAAATATTATTATTATCATTATTTGTTAGAGAAAGATGAAAAAGGTCTCTAACTTTTTTATCACCTAGAGAAAACGGCTTCTCACAGATGTGACAGTGAGTTGCTTGTTGGATTGCAGTTTCCTGTTCCACAGTCATATTCAAATTATAGACGCAATTGTGAATAGTGGGGTGGGGTGGGGTGCCATACCATCCATTCGAAAACTTTGGATCCATGGATATCAGAGCCATATTCAAAAAAACTTAGGAGGTGAATTCTGTTGAAGATATTGTCGCGAACCCAGGGGTCTCGCTATTTGGGGGTGAACTCAGATGGTACTTGGATGTAAAAATCAGTAGAGCATGAGTTCAAGAAACTGGTGTTTTATTGAAATGAAATTCGAAATAAACATAGCCTTCAACAATGGGTTTTCCACAGAATAAATAAAATATAAAATATGAACAAGACTTCCCAGCAGTATATTTCTAAGAGTGGTGGATGTGTTTTCTCTTCGAAGGTCTGCATCAAAAGTGGACTGAAAAAGCACCGTCCAATTTTCGTTGGAAGTCCAATCATGCATGTCAGCAAGATTTTTGCATTATTCGTTAATTGCTAAATATTATGATTAGATTAAGGTAACTGAACTTTCAGTTGATCAAACTGTTATAGTAAGGTGCAATATGGGCATACATTTGTAAATTAAAATGTTTTTTGAGAATTTGGCTTCTGACATTATAGCCAAAGACATTCAGATAAAAGGCTACATTCCTTCCGTTCTAGTCATGATATCAGGGATTGACATTGAGATCAAAATGAAAAACTCTTTGTGTGAGATGAAAGATGAATATAAAGCTCGAAGATGGAAAATGAAGATGGTGCATTGAAACAACTACTAGAAGTTTGCTGCAATATGGTAGCACCCATGAAAACAACTACAGAGGATGTCCAATCTTACTAAATTTGGAGAAAAAATAGAGGCATGTCTTCATTCGACCAAAAAGACCTTCTAATTAGGAAGAATAATACTATTACGAATACTGAGTAACAATACTTCTAGCTCCGGATGAACTGAAAGCAGTTTTGAGTAGAAGAAAAATGCTAGCCATTTCATCCAGCTGGAAAACCAGCAAAGGGTACTGTAGCTATCGATGAAAATCGTCAGAATCCGCTAGGAAGGATAAGCCAGGTTATTAGTAGGAGCTTTCAACCATCAAAATAACTGAGGATAGGATGCGCTCCAGTGAAGAAGTAATCATTCAACATTGATTATATACTTTCGGGATATCTGCTGATGATCATTTCACACAGTATGGTGTACTGTTAAAATTCTCGTTTTGGACATTGTTTACCATTTATCAAACTTATTTCTAGGAGAAATGAGCTTAAAACAATTTCTATACTTGCTTACAGTTCGTAGTAAATTTGCACGGATATTAGGCAGGAATCATTAATGACTTCAGTTTATGAAGCGACATTTCCAGATGTGGTCATCAGTTTTATCGGAGGTCTATGTGATCTTGAAAATCAAAACATTGCTGGTACCCTTCTTTGGTTTGTTCCTCCAGAACCACGAGCGTTCAATCCTCTGAAATTGATCAAAACATTATTTTTGGATTGAACATCTTAAAGTTGTCCATGAGGAAGTACAGATCATTTTCATTTCCTTTTTCCATTTTTAACACAAAACGTTAATTTTCTGATAATTTTTATCAAAATTATATTAAAAAATAATGGATATGAAGTTGACATATGTGAGATCATTCATAATCACTTCAACATTCAACCTTAAGGTAGAAAAATTATCAGCGATAGCTAGTGGAACAAACTCAATCATATACTTGGCTGTATTGGAATAAACATATTTCCACGGACTATCCGACCATCGAACCGTTTGACCAAAATTTTATGGCGTATTGTGATGTGTACTATATAGGACATATCGTAACGTTCTTCAATTTTATTAAAGTGAATCGTTCCGAATAGAGAAATATACGAATGCTTACGTTACAAACTCATCATTGCTTCTAATTGATCGACCGAATTCGGCACGCATTTGTGAACAGTCTCGTACATTCATCATCCGCAAACAATACCGAACATGATTTTGGTTTCATCGAAAATCAACACCCAATGATGATAACAATTTATGTTCCTCCAATTTCATCCGCCACTCCATTCGATACGATCAGGAAACCATCGCATTTCATTTGATTCATTGCAAACTAGATTCGATTGAGCTTGGGATAGCCATATAATCAGGGCCGGCTCCAGCCCAAAGTTTGGGGGGTTGCCCTACATGTTATTATATGGAAATGTCGTCACGAAAAAAAAAACAGATTGAATAAATACATTCATTTACAATAAAACGATGAAATAGATTTCTTATATCAAAGGGGACAGCGATTTATTTGATTTGAATCGACTATTTTTGTTAAAAGTGATAATAAATGAAGTTGAGTGTCCTATTTATTTGTTCCAATTATTTCATTTTAATTGATAGCATTGATTCAATCTGAAGGGAATTCCTTCCAGAATATGTATTATTGGAACCAAATTGTGTCATTTTTTCCAAATCAGTATTCGTGCTATTGACGAAATTCAGTGAATATTCATATAATCAGATACTGGTTTCTGTAATATGCATAATACTCGGAGGAAATACATATGCATAAGAGTTATGCTTCGAACTGAGCCTTCAAGTTCTCTTGAAACCATTATATGTCCTTGGTTACGTTATCCGTTGAAGTTTATTTTTTGAAATTAAAATATTTTGCCCACATGTTATTCGAATACAACGGAATCCCAAACATTTACCGAATAAGTGCAGTAGCTAGTGGTCAATTCTCCTTGTTCAAGGTATTGAAAATCAACCAGTTGAAAACTGGCGATATTAGACAAACTGTGACATGTATTCAATCAAAATTTTTCAAGAAATCGTTCTCTGATTTCTCATTATTATTGGTAAGCACGTCTTCAGATTATTAGAGACCGATAATCAGAAGTGAGTGTTCAAAGTAACATTTCACTGTGATATGACATTTCCACTGTACCAAGAGCCAACAACAATTCAATTTTAGGCGTTTTTGTTCTACACGAAAATCAACAATAATTAATAACTGTTTTGGCATTACTCGTAGTCCAGAAAAAAAAATACCAGAATTGGAGTAAAGTGCCGCCCAGTAGCATCTGACTTCCAATATGAGGCCAATCAATAGATATTTTCTGCTCTATTGATTCTGTGACAAAAATACTACCAGGAAACCGGAAGACCATCACACGAAAAACGACTTGTAGTTATATCCTGTTATGTTTCCTACGTCCAACTGTCATTGCTCATTTTGTTAGAAACATTCAAATGCATTTTTTTCATTTTCATGGTTTTTGACTTGTTACCTCAAAACCAATGAAGCAATCTCGATATTCTGGAGGGACTAATTGTAGAGAATTAATATGCAAAAAAATTAGCAAGAAAAAATCAGCTTTTTGAAAAAATGCATAACTCCGCCATATTTTGAGTTGTAGTGCAGGCTTTCCACGACTAAGTAGTGATCAATATGTAGTTTTTGAGTGAAAAACTCAAGCGCTGTCGTATTATTAGTTTTCGAATAATTGCAATCTGAAATTTTTAATGGTACTTTATTGCAGCAGACCTAGATGCGTCATAGCTGGTCCGATTCCAATTTTTTGAAAAGATTTCGAGAGTAGAAGTATAGAACTACAAAATGTATACTCTCATTTTGCGTTGAAATGCTGCAAAATAGGAAAAAAATACTTGTAAACATGACCGAAAATTTGCGAGTGCGTGAAAGCGGCTGTGTAGTGGGGGTATAGCAGCAGATTCGGGAAAGTGCATGTATATTAATACAAGCGCCCTGCGCCCCTCATGAATCTGCTGCTCTACCCCCACTCCTGAGTCGCTTCCATGCACTCGCCGGTTTTTGGTCATGTTTGCAAGTCCTTCTCACCTATTTCGCAGCATTTCAACGCAAAATAGTCATTTTGTAGTACTTTTCTTCAAGTCTCGATATCTTCCAAAACTACCTACCACCTATGACGCATCCAGGTCAGCTGTAATAAAGTACATTAAAAAAATCAAATTGCAATTATGCCAAAATTAATAATCCAACAGTGCCCGCGTTTTTCACACATGAAGTACATGTTAATCACTACCATGTCGTGGAGAGCCTGCTTAAAAATAGAAAAAATGGCGGTGTTATTAATTTAAAAAAAGCGGATTTTTTCTGGTTTTTCCGGTTTTTCTTCGTTACTAATCATCCGATCGGATCGAGCTTGAGTTCATTTTCTTTGAATTTTGATTCTATATAATTTGTCCAGAAGTATCGAGATTGCTTCATTAGTTTTCAAGTAATAAGTCAAAAACAATAAAAAAAAAATTTCAAATGTTTATAACAAAATGACCAATAACAGTGAGGAGTAACATAACAGGATATGACTACGGACCTTCTTCCGTATGATGGCATAGTCGGTTTCTTGGAGGTATTTTTGTCACGAAGAAATTTCTATTGATTGGTCTATATTTAATATGTTATTTTCCCAACAACACCAATATCATATCTTCTAACTTCGATAATTATACTTCAACTATAGAATAAGAATCTTTCTCGTTGATTGAGAGATTGAAATGTTTTTTTTTCTGAAGCCTTCTGTTCAGTTTTTGCTATCATGCACAACTCATTAGTATAATTACTTATTTCTTCAACATTCAATTCTGCCCAACTCTGTATATGATTATGTCAAACTAACAAATTGCTGAATATCTCGTTTGATTGTGGTTAATATTATACTATGAATGATTTAAAGATTGAATCTGCTATTATTTTGAGACGTAGGGTTGATTTTGAATATAGTGACGCCCCTTACATGAGTCAGTTATATTTTTCAAACTCACCCCACTCTCGCTGTATGAAAAAAAATATGTTACTAACACTCTCCTCATTTCAATATACCCCTCATATCACATATGATATGAGAAAACAAAATACTTAACACCTTTCACTCAAAATTTTACTATGGGGGATAGTAGAAACTGCGACTCCGCGAATCTATACCCCTATACAAAAGACTTATCATTTCCGGAACAGAAACGAATATATTTTCCGGATCGAAAGCAATTCAATGATGGGATGAATAACAAGCAATTTTCAGAAATCCAGAATCACCAATGTGGAACGAATATCACTTATTTCAAGCTGTAATATTACGTTTGTTCCGTTACAGTTTTTGCCTATTTTCTTTTTTCCATAACTTCTTTAATAACTGGCAACCTTGCATTCTGAGTTGATGAATGAAGCCTTTGAATGAATATGGTACACTGGGGTGAAATTAGAAAAAAGTTTCGGAAGCCAATCGATCATTCTTTGAAAAATCCTGGAAATCATACTTGCCAAACCCCAGCCGATATATTCATAGATGCTAATGTGATGGACAGTAGACAGCTCCTCTGTTCCAGAGCTATTTATTTCCTGAATAGAAATCGCTGGGCCAAAGAGCATTTCGTTATACAGGCCGTATTTCTTCTGTCGTACCTCTATTGGAATTTCGAAAATGATGGATGATACGAAGTTGATCAAATCAAACAGAAGTTGATAATTTTAGTGAATAATGAAACGATGTTTCCAAATTGGAAATATCACGAACGGGGGAAACTGAAAGAGCCCGTTTTCTTTTCTTTGCGCTAGCGACTCCAATTTAAGGAATTTGAAAATGTGTTCTTTTCTGTTTCAAATTCGCTTTGATCTGCAGTGGTTGGATTTTCAATACGATGTTTCGTTCTCTGAGGGCCACCCTCAACTCTATTTTTTCGAATACGGACCCGCATTTTTATAATGAACTTAAGTAGTCCTTATCTCACCGAGTTTCAAAAACTTTTCACCTGATTTTGCTTTTGCCTTTGCAGGCAGAAGGTGATATTCCACATTTAATTACACATTAATCTAGAAACTTTTCAATTTTGTCGCTGCCGACGTCCAATAAGGTGTTAGAATTGACGCCCACCATTCCTCAAACATATTTTCGATCTAAAAATCATATGTTTGTGGCAATTTTGAAGCATTCGGGAAATTATAGCTATGACTGCTCATCTTATTGAAATTTCAACTCTTCCACATTCTCAAGAGTTGAACTGAATAATAGAGTGAAGTCGGGTGAACGTGCTGGCCATTCAATATGCCTGTTAAAAAATTATTTTCTACCAAATTATTAATGACCAATCACTTTGGCAAGAATCCTTAAAACGGAGGTGAACCCCTGTCTTCTATCCATCTTCCTGGCTTGGTCCTATCCAGAAATGTTTTACAAATTCAGAGGCAAAAAAATCCCCCAGAATCTCCGATAGGAATTCAAGATACAAGCTCCCCATCAATGGCGTATCAAAAAAGTGGGAACCAATGATTTCATTATCACCACCTTTTCTAGTAATAGGGCAACTTTTATTTTTTGATTTCACGAATCAATCATGCTCTCGTGAACTTTTTTCAATACGTTGAAAAAAATTTGGTATTGGTCTGATGACGTTCCGAATTCATTTCTTGATACATAGCCAGAGATCTGGTGCTATTTTTCAAACATTTCGAATACACGAACACACATATCCACTTCCTCATCATTAGAGAACTCCATAGTTTCCGGTTCAACGTCCAGATTTATTATTTGACATTTATTTGATTTTATTCCATGTCTCACTACATACAATGGGGATACGAATATGTTTCAAAAGCAGAAAAAAATGCCTATTGCCTACGAATGGACACATACAAAAATATTTCTCGGCTCTAAAAAGTAAACGTATCAATGGTTGTTCCTTGCCATTCCCCTGCTTTTCGATTTTCATTACATTGGATTCGATCTCAATTTGATTTAATGTTTGAGTGTTCCTTCAAAGTTGATTTGTTTTGAATTTTATCCTTGCTAATTAACATAAATAGTTTTTTAAATACGAACAGAATTAAAATCAGGCCTGTATTCTCAATGTGTAGATTTTCATTTTTCGGATCTTGATGATGAAATTCATGGGCAGAAATGTGGAGAAATACCAGATATGATACATATCTGAATTCGGTAAGATGAGGACTACTTGTCATTGATCTAATCTAGAGAGTTAGTGTGATCTGATAAGATTCAACTGTTTTTCATTTCCCTCCTTTTATTTTCAATGTGCGTTCATCCGGAGCATTTTCAATTATAAACTCCTCTGAATAATGGCTCTATAAGCAGGTCCTATTTCTCTGAATGTATTGTTTACGGAGCGACAACAATATCAAAATACATTTTCCATAAAATTTGTATATATTTATAAAAAGTTCCAGTGAGGTTGTACTAGTTGTTAGTCTTGATCACTGTTTTTTTTCTCAAGTCCCTAACTATAGCTCCAGTTTATAAATAGGCCACAGCCTCAAAAGACTGATAATACCCAGTCAGGTACACACTCCGGTTCATTCAACATTGCCCCTCAAAAACTAGCATATACAAATCATTAGATATATACCTTCAATTACTAATTTAATACTAATACTGAAGTTATGCGAATGTAATACGAATATCAATGTGATATAAGGATACCGTGGAGAGTTGTTACAGAGGAGAGTTGTGACATGGTCGATTTCTCGGAACCTATAACCGCTAGCGATCTCGCAACAGCGCGCGTTTGTTGTTTTTGAGACTCCATTTGACGCAGTACGCGATAACAGTGCACGGAAAGCGGTTGAATGTACGACATTTGTATAGGATAAATTGTGCAAAAAGTAAGTTTCTTACCAAAATTTTGATTGCATATATATTGTTACATATTATGTTTGCATTGTTATGATATATTTCTTCATATGCTTTACTCTTTCAAGTTTCCTAGCGTAGTATTGTTTTTTTGTATTGACATCTCATTTCGAAATTACGAATTATTATTCTGACCGTTTTATGATTTTTTGCACCTAGACGATTTGTGACAGCTTGTCACAACTTCATCATTGTTTATTTTTCTGGCAAGGTTCTTTCATTTGTCTTGTGGTGTGATATTGTATGGTGAATTGCAATTTTTTTGTTTCAGAATTCCAAATGAATATAAACGAAAGACTGGTAGGGGCATGAGTAGTTTCCAAATTTATGAACTGGCTTTTGAGGAAGTCACATCAAGAGGTAACAGTCTGCATCCTCTCACAATCTCAACTATATGTCCTTGCAAAGATATATTAGGAAGAAAAAGGCATATCAAGCTTATTCAATGAAGAAGTGTCCATGTGTTGGTCAGGTTAGCACGACGATTTTTACAGACTAGAAAGAAAATGTATTATGTGAGTATTTGTTGACATATGCAGCATCTAATTATGGGCTCACAACAGAACAGACAGGGAGTTTGGCGTTTATATTGGCAAAAAAATATAATGAAAAATCTCCGGAATGATGGGAAGAAAACAAGAAGGCAGGAGAAGTGTGGCTCAAGCTATTCATGCAATGACATCCCATTTTATCTTTAAGATTGCCTCAAGCCACAAGCATAGCTCGCGCGGCGAGTTCCAATGAAACAAATGTAGCTGCTTTTTTGACCATTACACAGGTATCTTAAGCTAACATAAATTTGACGCAAAAGATATTTGGAATGTCGTTGAGACGGGAATAACTACCGTTCAGAAGCCTGATAGAATAATCTCGCGACGTGAAGAAAAACAGGTCAGTACGATGACATCGGTGGAAAGGGGAACCTTAGTCACACTGGCTTTGGCTGGAAACGCTATAGGTCATAACATATCACCTATGTTTATATTTCCACGTGAAAGATTTCAATAACATTTCATTCGTGATGGCCTAGTTGGTTTAGTAGGAACAGCTGACGGATCTGGATGGATGCAGGAGGATAATTTTCACTTTTTCCTGGAGCATTTCAGAAATCATGTGAGAGCATCAAGAGAGCAAATAGCTCTGTTGCTCCTGGATAATCGTGCGTCTCATATAGCTTCAAAAAATATTGAGTTCTGCAGAGAAAACAGCATAATTTTACTCACATAACCTCATTGCACCCACAAGCTTCACCCAATAGATCGTGCTATCTCTGGGCCTCTGAAGGAAGCTTTCAATTGAGCTTGTAATAATTGGATCCGCTCAAATTCTGGAGAAGTTATGACCAACTATGATATCCCATCTATAACAAAATCTTCGTTTGACGTGGCGATCACTGTGAAAAATATCAGTGCTGGTTTTTCTGCAACAGGAATATGTCCTGTTAATACACATATCTTTGGAGAAGCCAATTTTCTGCCCAGTCGAGTCACTGATCGTTTTTTTTTCATTCCAGAAGAAACGGAGCAATCATCAAGTTTTTCACAAATCACGGAGAACCCAAAATAAAGAACTTCTACTCCAAATCCAACTATCGGTTTAGCTGAAAACGATGACATTACTGTCAGAAAATGTAATGTGGGACAAATAACTCTAACTCCTAGTATGAGCAATAACGCCAAAGAGCAGTTCCAACTGCTTGTTCTTTGCTACAATTTCTAATGTGTTCTCGCCAAGTTAGTTGAAGTTATGAACATGACATCTTCCAGAAGTCCGTCTATTTTGAGTAATAACGCCAAGGAACCCGTTGCATCCACATCTAGAGCCCGTACAACTTCTAATGTGTTGTCGCCAGAGTAACTTGGGCCGTTGCCAAAAGCTCGGCCTAGAAAAAGGATCCAACCTTATAGAAGCAGGATCAAATCTGGGGTGCTTACTGACACACCTACCAAGGATGAAATTGCTGCCATAGAAGCTAGTAGAAAGCGAGAGAAAAAAAAAAAGAAGCCCAAAGATGAATAATGAGAAGAGTAAAGTTGGTGATGAAGATGATGAAGCCGAAGAAGATGCAGAAAATGATTGTTTTTGCTTGAGACTCTTGCCAATAATAAATCAAGAGAGAAGTGGATTCAGTGCCTCGAATGCAAAGGCTCCGTTACGTTTGCCATAATTGTTTATCAAATTAAATTTTGATTTTTAGACTGAATGTTATATGTTATTGCAGTACATATAGGCACCCCAAATGATAATTGAAGTTCTTCGTTCGGAAAAAAGTGTCATTTATTTATCGTTAAGATAGTGGTATTTCTTATTCACCAAGTAGTCTGAATACATATGTGTCACAAGTTACCTTGGTATCTTTCACAACTTACCCTGGTATTAGGAGAGTGACATAGGGGGTAGTTTCTCTTTTCGTAAATGTTCCCAGTTACCTTAATACTTTCATTAATTTTGATGATTATTTCTGAAAGAGTATGGATTGAGTTACATTGACTCAAACCTCATAGACGTAGAATGTTTCTTGAATGAGATATGTTAGTTAAAGTAAATAATACTTCTCTGTGAATTCACATTCATTCATTCGAATATATTCGAAACAGTGGAAGGGAAAAACAATCTAAGTTCCTCAAATTCAGTAGAATTCTGCGAAATATTCATGAGAGGAATTTTATGAAATCGTCCAAAAAAATATTTAGTTTATTTTTATAATAAATGGAATGGCTGAAATCAGAACTGATGATTTAGAAAAACACAGGATAATTTGCGTCGCCGTAATTCCCTGTGGGATGGAATTCCTTCGCCCATTTTGCTGCTATTCCTTCATTCTCAAAGTTCCAGTTAATTGGGCATATGATGCAGTTTTCGCAGGGGAATTTTCGTGTTCATTCATCTCTCATTTTATCAATTGTTAACACCTTGTTAATTATTAGAATCGCTCTCTATTCAATTATCTCATACCTCTTCAACTGTTAAAAATGTCCACGGTATTCCTACAGATATATCGTGACATAAGATTCAGATTATCACTCTGTGAGTCCCGTACAAGGCTTTGTTCAGTAACATGTATATGTCTGAGATAATAAAGAACACCTTTGTGGGTATTGGAAACTCTGTCATATATTATTTACACAACTTGGAGTTGTTGAAGGAAAGTGAAAATATTGAATGGTTACTCGATCGAAAAAGTGATCGACTAGCCGTTGGCTTTGCCCGATGTTCCGGAGCCAGCAATATGTACTCGTGTTGGACTTGATTGATCACAGTTTCCTGAGTTCTCGTCATATTCCTCTAAACAATTGACAAATTCAAGAATATGTATTCCTTGATTTGTTTGGAAATATGGAGAAAATGTTCATGAAACCAGATGTGGAATCATCTGCGACTGAAAAATAGATTTTAGTAACTATCTTCCATTGTTCAAGATAACCTCTTGAGAGGTATCAATGTTGAAAAATGAAACATTTCTGTTCTCAATTGAATATTGGATAGGAAGATTTTCCTGAAAATTGAGAAATATACGACAATAATGAAGTTACTTCCTGTAATATCTAACAGAAAACAACTTCTTTCCTGACGTTGGATATTGAACTGCATCTGATAGATATTGCGAAAGGATCCTAACTCAAAATGAAATCTGAACGTGAAAATATGAATTTTCTGTCAGAAAGTTATTCGATTTGCCATGTCAGTCTTGATCAGAAACTCATATAGATGGATGAGGCGAAGAAGAATATTTTTCAGAAAGGAGCACTCACCAGAAATCATTAGTACAACATTGATGCAATGGTGGCATCGCTTTCACTGGATCTTCAAAACATTTTTGTCGTTGAAAATCTACGGAAGGAGGTCGAGAAAAAGCATTTTCATTCTTTTCTTCAACAAATGTGGGCTATACATCAGATTGATCTTTGGGAAGAGAACATTGTATGGTCTGAGTCCAAATATGTCTAATGCTTTTCGAGACATCGTGTTAGTACGAATTTGGTCAGTTGGAAATTATTTTTGATCTGGAATGGTTATCATGGATTGAATTGTTTCCAACACACGTTCCGTATTCCAATGTACATATGTCAAGAGTTCCAGTATGGGGAATCCATATAGATGCAGTATCTAATATAGTATAATTTGTCACATTGCGAAATTAGTTTTTGTACAATGAAAACATCATGGGCGGCAGATGAATTGATCCAAATGGTGATTTTGAATTGAATTTTCTCGATGTAGAAACGAAAAAGCCCCTGAGTATTCAGAATTGATTTAAGTTACTTCAATTGATAGAATTTGGTACTCAGTACACTGGCAAGTTTTACAGTAGATTCTGAAGGATAAATGTTGATCAAGTCTAACACCTGAGAAAGTCAAACATCCAACCCTGTCGATAGTTTGATCATCTATAATAGTTTTGATATTGTTTTTATATTTTCAATTTTATACTTTTATTCACGTTGATGTGGAGCTATTCACAATGTATGTAATTTACAAACTTATTTGCACTTTTCACCGTTTATCTTACAATCAATCCACTGTTACCCTATTATCCAATTTGAGAAATAATCACAATCCCCTTTGTGGTGCCCTGAGGATGACTCTATAAAAGTCGAAATTTCGGTAATAGAACTATAGTGGTTTCAGTTCTTTTGACCTTCCCCCAACCAACTCCAAGCTATAGCAAATCATACAGAAAATCAAAGTTTTGGGATGTTTTTATTCTGTCTGATGTGGAATATTCATATTTGTATTAAAAAAGAGGGAGCTATCATATAACCACTCGAACAGTGATTGCTGGAGACTACTATCAATTTTGTTTTGAATTTTTTTTCTCAGAGTCTCCAGTGAATAACAGCTTGAAATCATCTTCATATGAACAAGTGAATGCATTTGGAAAGATCAGAAGTAATTCATTGATATACTGTGTAAACAGAATGGGCCCAGCACTGAGCCCTGAGGGACCCCAATTCACCAGAAGTAAGGACAGTTTTCTCATTGTTATCCAAGTGGTTGATTTTGATTTTCTGAACACGTCCCTGGAGGTATGACGAAAAAATACACATGGAGTTTGCTACGAATTTCGTATTTGTATAATTATCCAACATAACATCATGCTGGACACACCCAAATGCATGGATGAGATTGCAGAATATCAATAGAATTATGTATAATCTTTGTTTCTTCACCATATCCGGTGTTTCTACTAATTGAAGTTATTCAACTTTTCAATAATTTAAAGAATTGCTTCTGTTATATTTTGATTATCGCATTGAACGCCAATTTTCACCAATGAAACCCCCTACGTGATGATGATTCCCAATTTTCATTTCAAACAGTGTTATGTATTTCTGTCAGTGGATTTGAATGAAATTTCAGGACCAAATAAAAGACCTACTGCACTGAATTATTTTCACCAAACTGGGTTCACAAAACCACGACACGTGTTTTGCTATACAATAGCTCCTCCAGGTAAAGATAATTCTATATCATCATCACCCTCTGAGAAAGCTATTGTGACGCGAAACACCAATTTTAGTGAAAATCATTCAGTGAAATGAGTGTCGTTTGTTTGCTTCGATGTGGATTTTCATGAAGTAACGGCCGCATCAATTCAAAACAAAAACTTATTAGGTCCCAATCCGTTCAGCGGATTTGGTCTCTTATTATACACGCTTTACAAGCTTCACCTGTATATGTGTATGTATGAATGTGAGTAATAGAATCTTTGAAATTAATTTTCACCTACTTCCAGATGTCCAAAGTATTTGAAATTTTGCATACATATTTGGAACCGATGACAACACAATAAATTCATAGCTTTGACTTGGTATTATCACCTAGATTGTCAGAGAAAAATATTCTTTAATTTCAAAAATATGGCGATAGCACTAGTTTTTCACAGCATTATTTTCATTTCAAAATTTGGCGAATGCACCTTTGTAAACATTCAGTTATAGTTTCCATGTCAGGTGGAGGAATCAATCAAAGAGTTTTTCTCGTAACCCTCCTCAGTCTTTTGTAGCAATATGGACTTAAAAGTAAAAAATAAAATTTTAGTTTAAAAAACTAAAAATTCATTGAGCGAAAATTAATACAGTATTATCCAAATTCACTTGATTATTTGTTTTTCAATGAGTGATTTTAATTTTTTCATAAGATTCTATGAAATCTCTTATCATGAAATTATTAATCAATTGTTCTTTCTGTAACCATGTACATCATAATTATTGGAAAATGATATGGTTAGAAAGCCGATCTTGGGGCTTTTCGAATTAGGTTTTGCTCGAACCATGTTTCTATTTGGAGAAATATTGATGACGTCATAATTTGGACATTCATGATTACGATAATATGATTTTTATTAAAACTGCAGAGATTGTTATGAGTCAAAGTCACTTGTATGGGAATATATTGTATTCCACTCAGTTTGAATTCATTCAATACTTGGAATTCTACCAGACTACAATATAGTTGGTCAACACCTTCGAACTCTTTATTCCAAATCAGTTATCATTATAACACTTCGAATTCTATTCTGATAACATATTTGAATCTCCATTTCTGGAAACCTGAAATAGAAATTTGGTTTGAATAGACATCTGAACTATATTAGTAATCACAATACTCACTTCAATCTTGTTTTGGGATACGGGTTTACGCTGTACAGCTACCATTAATGGAGTTGGATACACCATATTTATATATGCTCTTATATACGTTTCAGGCGATTCCATCTGGAAGACCGAACCTAAGCTCCTCTAGTCATTTTCACGGATAGAATTTCGCGTGGAAGCGAGTAATCCTGTGAACAATGAGCAAAACATGAACAAACCATCATCACCTCACTTTTGATACATGAAATCAATTGTGTAATAACACAATTTTTTTCTAGATAGCTCATATCAGTCAGTAGAACTATGATAAACAAGTAAACCAATATTTTTTTTTCGAAAATTGAGCATTTCGTATCTGTCATTCATGTCATATTTCATGTTCTGATATTGTCTGTCAATATCAATATTCCCCCAGTACCGCAAACCTGAGTCATAATTGACACATGATGAAAATATAGCAAATTCCTTCAAATAATTTTTTATAAGTAGTATAAAAGATATAATTTATGGCATGAATTCAAACGAAGATTTTTATCACATTATAAGCTATATTCCTTTGATTCCCACGGCTAGAAGCGGGGGCGGGCTGTCAAAGATCCTTCCAGAGCGTCGCCTGGCGCTCAGATGACTGCAAACACTTTATTGATTCAATTGAGCCTTGAAGCTCATCTGGATCCCGAACTGGGATCGATCCCGAGCTGGGTCTCGCAAAAATGTTTCTTTTATTACACTCAAATCAACCACAAAACTCCTACACATAACCAAAATATATTCCCAGAACGATCACCCTTACAACCCGTCAAAACACAAAACAGCATTTTCACAGAGCATGACTTGCTCTGCAGCGGCCGAATTTTTTTAACCTGTTTTTTTACGTACTTTTCCCAGGAAATAACTCAAATTTTTCGGACGAAAATATTATGCATGAATTTCAATTGTTCTACTATGATCAAATAACAGATCTTTTCCATAATCGAATAGCAGGAAGGGATAACATTGAGTATGTGACTTGAAATAATTTATTTTTACATAGGGTATCGCAAAACATCAGGAGGTGAACTACTGTTGCCTTTCAAGGGAGCGTACGGGGATTTTCACATTTTATCCTTGAAATACTTGAATGCATGGTAAATTTCCAAATATCAGAAGCATATGAAAAACCTATAAGAAATCACATCGAAAAAATGAACAATCTGTCAATAGAACTCAATTCGAATTACAGTTTGGCAGCTATTTGAGAGGGCGAGATACATCTGGAAAAATGCATATTTAGCGGTTCTAACGGTTCTGGAACCTACTGACTGTGGCTAGATAGATCAATCAACAGGCCATCAACGAATTGGAATGGTTTGATGGCCCACAACTATCCCCAACAGTTAAAGATGTTATACTTATATAAATAACGAAAAATCTGAATATTGTCATTAAAATTTCAAATTTTTTCAAACAACTTCATCGACCTAGATTTCTGTCAATAATTTCACACGATTGTTTCAGTTAAAAACTACACAAAATTTCAGAGCTGCACTCAAATATGTTATTTTGATCAAAACTCAACGCATTTCACCCAACTCATGAAAATATATGCATTATCTATTGAGTATGGTACATCTCTTAATTTATTATTTACAATGCATTTTACTCTGTATTTCAAGGATATGAAAATAAAAAAAAAAGAACAAGAAAGTAAACCGATGAAAAAGTAAACCAAAAAGTAAAAAATAAAATAAACCTTCTTAGTCTTAATAATGTCTGAGCCCCTAAACTAGTATGAGTAACCAATTTTGAGTCGGCGCCAAACAAACTAGCGATTCAAATAGGTAAAGCGTAGAATGATGGCAGCGGAATGCATGACGGAGTTCTGATCATTTATTCAAAGTAATATAATTTATTTATCGTATGGCTATTAGACACAGTAATTGTTTGTGTGGCGCCGACCCAAAATTAGTTACTCACATTAGTTCCGGAGCTCAGTTATTATTGAGACTATGAAGGTTGTTCATTTTAATTTTTGCATTTCAGTTTAGTTTTTGTTCGGTTTGATATTTTGTTTAAGGGTTTTTATTTTTCACTTCTTTGTGGCTAAAATCCACTTATGTCTACCCACTCAATTGACTCCAGGTATCCATCATGTGTGCCAAGTTTACAGATGAAAAATAAGTTTTCTCCTATTTTTCTACCATTAGGGGTGGATTAATTCTTTTTCGAATCCAAATTTGACCAATTAAGGAGTATACCCTATCCAATGAAAATTATCTAAATCGGATAACCTAGTACAAAGTTATGAAAGGTAGAATTGGTTAACGGGTGAAAAATCAGTGGATGAACAATGAATATCCCTCATAATTTTCTATCCTTAAGCGTGACATTTTTTTTTCAAATTCGAATGGGATCTACTTCAATCAATACCTTATACAATGGAAAGAAAATCAACAAAATTGAACTACTCTGTGAAAACTTATGCGTAATCATAAATGAAAAAAATATACGCGTCGACTAGAGAAACTCCTCCTTTTTTTCGTCGGTTGAAAAAAATATACCCGTCGACTAAAAACCTTTTTTTTCGTCGGTTGAAAATCAGGAAAACCCCCGTACGCCCCCGTGAAGGAGGAGTAGGAGGTCGCCTCGCTATATTTTGCGATACCCTATGTAAAAATAAATCATTTCAGGTTGAATGAAGCTATATATCTCTTCCTGCGTTAAGGTCATAAGAAAGATCTTTAACTCGATCTTAATAGAACAATTGAAATTCACGCATAATACTTTTGTTCGACAAATTTAAGCTACTTCCTGGGAAAAGTACGTCCAAATAATGGCTTGAAAATTGAAAAAACAGTCAGCAGCCTTCGGCCACTGCGGAGCAAGTAATGCTCTGCGGAAATGCTGTTTTGTGTCTTGAGGGGTTATGAGGATGAAAGTTCTGAGGTAACACATTTCGGTGACTTGAGTGTAATTGAAAAAAAAAGCGTGACCCAGCTCGGGATCGAACCCGCGTCCTTGTATTCTGAAAGCGAGCGTTTATGCGGGCCTAGTTAAATCAATAAAGTGTTTGGAGTTATCTGAGAGCCGGGCAGAAATAATCTTTGACCGCCCGCCCCCGCTTCCAGCCCCGGGACTGAGTTCTGCCTGCAGAGCTACAAACTTGTCAGCTAGTAAGGAAATATTCTATGTAAAACTTTCTCCTGTTCTCATCATTTTTAATTTACGTAGCCAGCTCTCCGTATATTATTCTGGAGGAATATTTCCTTAATCTTGGAAAAAAGCAACTATTGTACCAATCCTGTGAAAAATACAAGATAGTGTTCAGAACGTCGCCCTATGAATACCCTATCAATTAACGGAAAAATCCTAGGAATAACCGTTGAAGATCAACTAACTGAATCACTACCTAGACATAACCTACTCATTGGGAAACAATTAGAATTCAGAAAATCACATGCATGTGAAACAGCCTTGCAATTTCTGATATCGCAATGGAAAGTTGATATAAATTAAAGAAATACCATTGAACTTTTCTTTTTAGATTTCAAACGTACTTTTGAAAACATGGAGTCGGGCCTATTGATAATGAAATTAAAAAAGTATGGTTTATGTAACAATTTATTGATATCGTTCGCGTCATATCTAGAAAACAGAACTCAAAATGTAAAATGGTAGTTCATCCACTGAAATGAGAATTGATTCTGGTGTACCTCGAAGATCGGTCCTTGGCCCAATTTCATTCACCTATCCATGGACAAGATTATAAAACATGTAAAAAATATTCAGATAGAGCTATTTGCTTGTGACACAATGTTGTTTTTTTCAGGTGAATTC
>JAFIRS010001792.1:0-220000 GCA_018342105.1 Gonioctena quinquepunctata | reverse complement strand
ATATAATAAAAACTTTTCACCAAAAAATCAAACCGAGGAAAAAAAAACTGAGAAGCGATAAATGAAGTCAACCTATTTAGTTTTCATATCTGAGCTCCTAAACTAATGTAAATAACGAATTTTAAGCCAGCGACAATCAAACCAATAAGCAAATCACTTACATAATGCGTAAAATGATGTCAACGTAATGCGCGGCGGTGGCGCGTCCCTTCGCCGGAAATCGCTGAGCGTTCCTGAGCGTTACTCACATTGGTTTAGGAGCTCAGACTAAATAGGTTCATTTTATTTTATGCTCTTCAGTTTCTTTTTTCGTCGGTTTATTTTTTTTGTTGAACAATTTTATTATTTCTAATTTTCTGTTGATAAAATCCACTAATTACTAACTATTTGATTTTTTATTACTTTTGAAATACATACTCACCCTGAATACGAGGTAGATGCTGTAAACCTATGAGGAGTTCCCTCAACTATTTCCATCATCAGTTTAAAACCAGGTTCCAAATATGTTGTTGTGCCATTAGAACTACATATGCGTGCCTAGTTCCAACAGAATCACTTCACAGGTGAAAAATTAATCTTCCCCCATTTTTCTACCTATGAGGTGTTTTTTTTTTCAAATTTAAACGTGACTAACTACGAGGTATACCCTATTCAATGAAACATTAATAATCTAAATCGCATTACCAAGTACAAAGTAATGAGAATCGGTTAACAGGTGAAAATTCAGTGGGTGAACAATCAATCCCCTATTTCCCACCCTTGAGGTTGAAATCTGTTTCCAAATTTAAATGGGACGAACTATTTCCTATCCAATGATCATCAAAATCGGACAACAAAAAAAAAATACGCGTCGACTAGAAAACTTCTTTTTTTCCGTCGATTAGGAATGGAACTTCTTTCTTCAATTTGCTGATCAGAAGCACGTGAAAAGCATGTAACTTTCACGGATATTTGAATGAATTCGGAATAAGGAATTGTTGCAAGTTACTATATTTAAGAAACAAACCATGCATTAAGGCGAATGTTCAAATGGACCACTATTTTGTTCAACACACAATTGTCATCTCCGTATCATCGACTGTCGCACGCTTTGCAATATTCCTGGTGTATCCATTATCAACGTATATGCTGCTAAAATTCTTGCCGTTAAATCTTCCACAGATTCTACAGGTGTTTCATACACAAGGGGTCTTAGGTATCTCCACATAAAAAAGTTTAGTTAAGTTAAATCCGGATAACGTGTAGGCCAATCTATGGGACCACGTCGAGCTATCTACCGATCATGGAATGTTTGATCAAGAAATTGACGAATGATTCGTTGGAAATGGGCAGGTGCTCTGTCATATTGATACCACATTCTTTGACGGAACAATAGAGGTACGTCTCCAATTAGCCCAGGTAAAACATGTTCAAGACATACTCGGTAGTTCTGCCCATTCAAACGGGGAGGGAGAAGATATGGTCCAACGATATGATTTTCGATAATTCCACCCAAATATTCACTGAAAACTTCTGTTGGTAGCCTTTTCCAAACATTCCATGCGGATTATATTCATCCCATAAATGACTGTTCCAACCATTGGAACATGCCTCAGCATTGAATCGGACATGTGTAGGAATCTAGTTTGCTCCTTCATACATCCTCAAAAACCAATAACTGATTTTTTTCATCAGAAACATGTTGATTTGATATTATTTTCCTAGATAATTCAATCAGAAATGGCTTTGATAATGACACTCCAATATAAACTTCAACAAATCAAGACTACTTATCTCAGTTTTTGCAAAAATTATTTAGACTTAACTCTTATTCAGTGGGTATTATAATTTAGGTTGAGTTTGTTTGTCAGTTATCAATCAACCATATGCAAGAAAGTATGTTAACATATCAGTGATTTCGCGACATCGATTCGTCAAATTATATGATGAATGGGAAAATGCAGTTATCGGTCGCATTCTGATTCACCCGTACTATGTTTCCGATTCTCCCAACATTAAAAAATGTTCAGGAGATTGACACATATTCTGACATGTTGTAAGAAATTAGCTTTTTGCGATTATTGCACATAGGAACTTGTCTCTACTAGACATATCTTCAGTTTTCTCAATTATCTCAGACTCCACTTCTAGGCACAGGAATGTTATGACTTTCATTGAGTATTGATGGGCCGAACTGATGCCAAACGCTCATTTGTCCATTTACTTGTCCCAGGAAAAAATTAAGGAATATATGACCACATACCCTTCGTCACTACTGGTTTACGGAAATAAAAAATTATAAGTTCAAATTGGCACGTTGATGAACCTTGATAAGTGTATTGAATTTAAAAAAATTTCCCAGAGAATTCTGAAGAAAACAGATTAAATCTGCATTTTTTCGTACTTTTGATACCCTGTATCTCAGAGGGGACGCATTTAAGGACATACCTTTACAGCAACTTTTCACCAATGCAATGAGGTGAGGAATTTGTAGTCAGAGATTGTCGGTCTTAATTTGACTCACCCTGTATATATATATATATATACATATATATATATATATATATATATATATATATATATATATAATATATATATATATATATATATATATATATATATATATATATATATATATATATATATATATATATATATATATAATAACTATGAATTTGAAATAAACTTTGTAGAAAGGATATTCCTTGAGGTTGCAGTCAAATTTAATGGCCAGTGAAAAAAGAAAAACCCTTTCTTATTTTGTCAAGCTTTCGAAAATGTTCATTTTCATTATCAAGACAGCTGTGAAAAAGGGAAACACAATTGTGAAATGCAATTTTAAACAAATTTATAGAACTTACTAAGGTGAGGTTAAGTATAAATTTGTTTAAAATTGCATTCAATTATTTTCCTTTCACACTCTGATAATGAAAATAAACATTTTGAACTTGACAAAAAAAGATTCTTTTCCAACCGATTAAATTTGACTGCAACCTCAAGGAATATTCTTTCTACAAAGTTCATTCCAAATTCATAGTTATTTTCAACTAGGCCAGTCACGAGACTACCCTTCTTCTATATATATATATATATAAATATATATATATATATAAATATATATATATATATATATATATATATATATATATCATTCAAACTTATGGTAATTTTGGGTTCTGGGGACCACGATCGGCAAAGATCTATGAAAATAAATTAATGTCGTATTGTAATGACGTCGTCATTAGGTATTATTTTGATCGAAATCTACCTAAAACTCAAGTATGAATCAAAAACAGATGAATATATTTGAATTGTCAAGTTGAATCAATTGCTCCTTGACAGTAAAAACGATTTACTTTTGCTAACATCTTAATGAAACTTGACCCCTTATTACCAAAATATTATGCTCGAGATAATGGCGTCCCAGACAATTCCTTGTGTTTTGGGACGGCTCTGCATAAAACGCAAAATGAATTGATGACCGAAACCGAACCGGGTTTTCGTCAATTGCACAGGCAATAAACACGACGAAGAACGAACAATGGAAAACACGTCCGCCGCACAAAAGCGACATTATTTTCCGGAAGTGACCAGAGCAGCAATGACACTTGTTCCCAATATTTCATATTAGCATAAAACAACTCATCGAAAATGAAATGTGAATGTTGTGCTCTGCATTCGAATATGTTGTGGACAAAATTCCACATATATTCGACCGTTATACAAAGAGCCTCTGACAGCTGCCAGATCGTTGCCAAATCATTTGTGAAATAGATGCGTTGGAAAAAGTATGCGCATGTAGATTTTCACTGAATCATAACAACGATTATAATTACACCAATGAAAGTGTTAGTCTGATTTGATTTGACATTCGATAATTGGAACGTTATATTGAATTCGTTATTTAATGAAATAATTTTTCACAAAAATTCCAGCGTGTATGCAATTGTCATCAACATTACTTTCAACGCTGCCCAATTTTTTAAACTGACCATCGTCAGACAGCTGACGGGGGTACAAACAAAACATCACCCATAAGAAAACATATGTCTTTATTTGTTCGAAAATATGAACAGATTGTTAATGAAACGAGATGTGGAATCTATTATGATATACAAAACATCCACTTTCACAACTGTACTTGATTATATCACTCTCGTTTATATGTCGCATGGTGAACAACCCTCACCCATACGCTAAACTTGGTTTTGTGCACACCTACATCATAATCTTCACTCACTCCCAATGACCATATACAGAATGTCACATCTCCCACCTCAACAATATCTAATTTATATATATATTGATCATTCCAACCTTCAAACATTCTGGTGGTTTAATTGTGCGCTTAGGGCGTGTACCTATTTCACTGGGCTGATTTATATCCACAGGAGGATTCGCGAAATTTGGTTTTACCGGTAATTGAGAATTAACGATTTGAAACTTTTTTATTTGATTTATGTGTTTCTTTCTCTTCACATCATTCATTCGGAATTCTCGATATATATTATGTATATATATATATATTATTATATATATATATATATATATATATATATATATATATATATATATATATATATATAATTGCTATGATGGGTTGTTATTGATTTCAAATTTCAATATATATTTGTATGAATTTATTTCACATATATTTATTCTTGAATCTCTGTCATAACAAATGGAAACTCCGGCTATGCTATCTTACCATTCTCTTTTTGAACCTCTTTTCACCTTATCCCAGCTCAGTTGGGTACGCCTATGAACATGAGTTAGCTCCTTCTCAACAGTCGGTTCTGTGATCTGTATTGCCGACTTGTGACTAACGATTCGATATGAAATGCTGTTCAGTGGGGAGAAAAGTGTGGATAGATGAAACACAGATTGAAGAAAATAAACAACTAGTTGTTGTTATTCAGATATGAACCTCAAGACTTCCCTACTCTGCGATAAATACCTTTTACTAAAGAAAAAAAACAATTACATGAAATGGCGCGATATGAATATAAGTGATGATTATTAATAGGAAGAATATTTAAAATTATGGTCAGTCCTGTAGCATGGAATTTTGATGAATGTTCAGCCAAAACAATGTAAACAGTCGATCAGACACTCAAAGTTATTGGATGAATTTACGAAAAATTGCACTTTGGTGGGTTCGCTGATTAGAATACCTTGTTGCTCCTTTTTCTGTGATGTATCCAGCCCCGTGGACGTACTTTTGTAATTGCAATGACAGCTCACGTGCGTTCTACCATGGATTTCTCTTCTATACCAGGTAAGTGGAAATTTTTGATAACTTATTCCTCCCAGTTGTGCCTTTTAGGAATTTCTCTCGTTCGGGAATCTTTCAACCAGTTTTTTCTTGAATTGTCTATTGATATGTCTTTCAAATTTTCGTACGTGGCTTCTTTTTTGTTACTTTTTTCAATCTTCTCAAACTCGTTATCCTCTCTCATGGCAACACACTTTTTTTTTTTTTTCTCACAGATTTTTGAATTTTGGTCACTTCTACCTACTTATTTGTTATTCTGATTACTACTAATGATTTTATGAATGGAGGTAATTCTTAATCTCACATACTATTTACATTTGGTATAAAATTATATTTTTACAATTTCTGCTATCACATGTTTCATATTTAATCATTTTTCCCACACAAACTCTCTTGATATCCCATTGGTGGGTTTTCTGTTAATGTGAATTGTCATACAGGATTTTCAAAACTTATATATCAGTTGATGATACTATAAATTCGATGTTTTCTATAAATTTGAATTTTGACATGATTTAATTGTGGATTTTCATTAGATATTTCGTTGGTCACATACTTTTGATAATAAAAGTACTTCAGGACTGCCTTCCTGGTCCATATGCACCGAGTAGAGCATAGTATAAGTAGTAAAAAGGTAAAAAAAATTGCAAAACAACAAGCATTATCGACGATAACTAAAATACCTACTAATAATAATGATAACTATAAGTTTAATTATTTCACAACATTCTCCAACATAACAATATATATATATATATATATATATATATATATATATATATATATATATTTGTTCCTCCTTTCTTGGACATTAGGTTCATTTAAAAAGCAGAGGCTGTTATTTTATGTTATTTATTAATTAATTCCAGACGTTTCAGCCTCTGCTTTTTAAATGAAACTTATGTCCAAGAAAGGAGAAATAAAAAACATATACAGTGGTTCAAGAGAATAAATAACTAACTATATATATATATATATATATATATATATATATATATATATATATATATATAATATATATATATATATATATATATATATATATATATAATAATAATAATAATAAGAATATTTATTTGCATTAAACGAAAACAGAGAAATGGCAAAATTTACATTTCAAATAAATATTATAGGAACCACAAAAAAAAAGATTTATGTGTGAAAATATAAATTGAGTAAACTCTAAAGAATATTATATAAACTAAATCATAAGAAATATAGATATAACATACATATGGGCACAAAAACTAAACTAACTAGAATAATATTAATGCATCTATAAAAAACACCAAAGTTCTATTTAAAATTCGACACCTTATATTGATGAATAACACATATTTAAAAATAGAGTCACATAAGTATACAATTATTCAAATATCAAATGACGCAAATATAAATTTACATATATATATAAATAAAAAGTCACAAATATATACATATATATACATACATATACACATATATACATATACACACACATATATACATATATACATACATACATATATATCTAGTAAAATCATTCAAATGTAAAAGTTCACAAAATAAAATCACACAATTATAGAATAAAAACTCGATTAGTATGTTTAAAATTGATGGAAATACTTTTTTTATCTTTTGATTGGGTAAGGAATTATACAATTCGGGTCATATGATTCATGATGGATCTGTTGTAGAAACCTAATTTTTCCGGTCAAAGATTTCACTAATACTTCTACGAGGCTTACATGATATAAATCTATGAATAACTTTTTTCAATCGAGAAAGTGAATGGGTATTTTGTATATTTTCTGGTAAGGAGTTGAACACTGTTGGACCTAGAAAACGATAAGATCTCTGCCCTATAGTTTTGAGTGCAAATGGAATT
Organism: Gonioctena quinquepunctata; assembly: GCA_018342105.1. Classification (NCBI taxonomy): domain Eukaryota; kingdom Metazoa; phylum Arthropoda; class Insecta; order Coleoptera; family Chrysomelidae; genus Gonioctena; species Gonioctena quinquepunctata. The sequence continues at coordinate 212,879 of JAFIRS010001792.1, read as the reverse complement.
GTATAATTATTTTTGTGGCGTGTGATGTAGTTATGGCTTGGCCTATTGAGTTTTGTAAATCTTTATATTGATTCAAGACAAGTGTTTTATAAAATAATTGCCTCAAGTCAGATATACCGATTCTTCATGTAATTTGTCACTACTATATCGAAAAGGCTTATTCAATATTAGTCTTATAAATTTTTTTGGATAACTTCTACTGGACGCAAGTAAGTTTTTGATACTCCACCCACCCTATTTGGCAGTATATTAGGTGACTTTGTACCAGACTATAATAAATGTTTTTTTTCTGTTCTTGATTTAGCCTGTCTTTGAGCTGACGGAACTTATATAAAACAATTCTCAATTTTTCACAAGGAGTTTCATGTGAGAGTCCCATCTTAAGTGAGAGTCTATGATAACTCCTAAATATTTTATATGTGTTGCTGAGTATATTTTGAATGTGCTTCGCAGTGTAATGAATTTGAAAATTTGGTAAAGAAGATTTGTAGTTACAGAACGGTAGATAGTAGGTTTTTTGAAGTTTAAGGAGAGCTGTTTGTAGTCGAACCAATCTTTTATAAATTCCAGGTCCCTCTCAGTTTGTTCTTTGACTTCCAACCATGTTTCCCCAGAATAAAAAACAGCAGTATCGTCTGCAAAACTAATTATTCTGCCACTAGCCCCTATTGAGAATAATTCGTTGACGTATATGCAGAATAGTATTGGTCCTAGAACCGTTCCTTGCGGTACTCCACATTCAATTGTCTTTTTACTACTCATTATATTTCCTATTCTCACTATTTGTTCTCGATTTTCTAGATAAGATTCGAATAGATTCAATGTGTTTCCTCTCATTCCCATATTCTCTAGTGTTCTCAATAGGATTGAGTGGTTCAGTATCGAATGCCTTCGACAAATCAATGAAGACTCCTATTGTTGGTTTGCTTTTATCAAGGCCATCGTAGATTAGGTCTGTAAGTTGTAATATTGCGTTTTGGGTAGATTTTCCTTCTTGAAAACCATATTGTGATTCGGATAATATTTTATATTTTTTGAGAAATGAGTTTAATCTAACTTTTATCAATTTTTCTATGATCTTGCTCAGGTTTGTTATCAAGGATACCGGTCTATAGTTAATCACTTCATCTCTACAACCATTTTTATATATAGGAGTAACTATTGATAGTTTCAAACACGATGGGAAGTGCCCCTTTTCCACTGCCTGGTTGAATATGTATGCTATCGGTCCTGCAATGTACTCAGCTATTAGTTTTAGTGTTTCACTTTTTATGTTGTCTATTCCGGGTGCTTTATGATTTTTTAGCTCCCTTATTGTATTTAAAACTTCTGTTTTACTTGCTGGATTGAGAAATATTGAGTTTTCATTTATATATTGCCTAAATTCATAATTTGATGACCTTTTTATTCTTTTCGCTAGTTCTTTTCCCGTATCTATATAAGTGCTATTGAAAGTATCAACTATTTCATTCATATCATAGGTTATATCTCCTTTTTGATTTTTTATGGAATGTATTCCCACTTTTGGGTCCTCACAAAACATTTCATTTATATGTTTCCACAAGTTGCCAGCATTATATTTGTTTTCGTTGATTTTGTTTTTGTAGTATTCGTTTTTGGTTTTTTGTATAAGTTTATTGAGAGTGTTCTTATAATTTTTGTATTCGGTTTTCAGGTCTATATTATTCGGATCTTTTTTCAACTGAAGGTACAAACAATTTTTCTTGTTTACCGACTTAATCAGAGATGTCGATATCCAGTCTTTCCTCTTTTTTTTATTTCCTTTTATTGGTATATGACTAGTGCATTGCTCAATTTCGTTTTGTAAAGTCATCACAAATTTCTCAGTCATTTTATCCAAGTCGTTCTCTAACATATTGTCTGACCAAGTTTTCGTTCTCTAACATATTGTCTGACCAGTATTTTGGCCACTTTTCTCATGAAGATGTGGTCAAGACAGGATTCTAGGCGTGTGGGTGCATTTATAAGAGGTATGTATCCATACTCTGCCATATTGGTTAAATAATCGTTAACATTATCGTCATTTTCGTCGAGAATGTCAATGTTGATATCTCCTACAAAAATATTATATTTATTTTTATTCTTTGTTTGGGATTCTAGGTGATTTTTTAGATTGTTATTGAAATGTTCGATACAAGTGGAGGGGGACCTATAAAAGGCGTTAATTAATATGGAATTCCCATGAAAATCAACTTCCAAGTTCAGTAAAACTGAATCATTGAATGGCAATAGTTCGTGGTTTTTATACATTTTAGTTTTAATATAAACAACAGTTCCATCATTCTGATTCAAGTTCCCTTCATTGTAAATCATTTTGTATCCTGGCAAATTGAATACACTATGCTAAATTGGTTTTTATACATTTTAGTTTGAAATTATTTGATTGGTTATTGATTTTCAGCACTTCGTTTGTTTCAAATGCTGAATCTAGCGTAAAGGCCTCTGTTTTTGTCACATCAAAGTATCTTACATAAGGATCCATTGTTAATTAACTAAAAGTTTGATAAAATGGAGTTTGGTATAGAGTTAACTTCTATGAATTGAAGTAAGGGGAATTGGAAATGTAGATTTACAAGTTTTAGGATGAAATTTAGATCTAGGCATTAGTAGAATATATAAAATAAAATCACATTACAATGACATTGAATAACGATCAAGAGTCTTACTTTAGTTGTGATGTTTCTTCTTTCATTGGTTTTTGTTGATCGAGCGTGTTCTCGGTTTTTCCGGTACTGGTTTGTAGATCGGTGGTACGGTTTTTTTGCTACTGAAGTTTTTGGGGTACTTGGGCCTTTTCGCAAATCAGTGGAGACTTTCTCTAAAGGTTCAACTATTGGGGTTGAAGGTGCACTGTTTGTTTGGTTTCGGATAATCTTCTTTTTCTAGGTCTTCGACTCCATAGGATATTCCATCTACGAATAGTCTGTCTCTTCTGATGTAACAATCTCTATAATTTACCTCTTGCTTGGCGAGAAAAAGATGTTTTCTTAGTATTTTATTCTCACTTCTTTGGGTATGTGTTAGATCGTTGGCTATGGATATGTTTCTTCCCTTTAGCTTATTACAATTTGTTAGTACTTCTTTTTTCTTAAGGTTTGAGTTGAATTCGATTTTTATTGGGCAGTTGATTGATTTTCCTAGAGGGTAGATGTCACCAACATCACCTTCCCGCAGTTCCACACCAAGTATTTCGTTCAAATCTCTGCACAGGTTCTCTGCCGTAATCTCCTCTCTCTCCTTTTTCAGTCCGAATATTATGATATTTTTTTTATTTTGGATTCTCTTTAGGTTTTCGACTTCCTCTCTGAGTGTATAATTTTCTTTTTCTAGTTTCGAAACTGTGTTTTTCAGTTGTTCAAATTTCAGTAGAAGCCTGGTTTCACTAGCCTCTATACAATTTTTTATTTCGACACGATTTTTCAGGATCTCTTCATGAATACTTTTAATCGACTTCTCAACTTCTAACATCTTAAATAGGTCGTCGATCGACGTGTATGGTTTCCTTTACGTTCCGACTGTAATTTCTTCTAATGAATAGTTGTTTACGTTTTTTTTTGTTGCTGCCTTCAATCTTGTATGCTCTATTGAGATTTTAACAAGATTATTTATGCTTATGATGAAACAAATTGGAACGCCACTGCTCATCTAAACTTTAAAGCATTCAGACAGTTTTTATTTTTCAGGTCTGGTGAATGTTTATCAGGAAGTTTTTATTTCTTCCTTTTTTATTTGTTTTTTTTCACTGATAGTCGTTTTTGATGTTGAGGTGATTAATGATTATGAGTGAAAACTTGGTATAACTGATATGCAGATACGATTAGATTATATATATATATATATATATATATATATATATATATATATATATATATATATTTTGTTATAGAATGTTGATTTTGTATAAAATGAATTTTATAATTGAATTTTGTTATTATTATTATTATTAATATATTTTTGCACCGCGTTGGGCGCCACTTGTTATATAATGATAATATAACAAATTATTATGTTATTATTTCTCCCCACACTTTGGGTGCCAATTTGTTATGTATTGATAAATTGAATAACAATAGTTGTTGTTATATAATGAAGATTGCTTATAGTTTTTATTAGTGCTATTCTTTGTGAGCCAAATTGATATTATATATATATATATTTTTTGCCCTGTATATGTATTGTATGCTGTAATAATAATTGCTAGCGAACGTCACTGTTCTCTCGTCACGCTGCTGCCAATTGTTATCACTTTTCTCACCACGGCTAAGCAACAGTTGGCACGCCTCTTACCTCAGATAGCCGGTTCAGGCAATAGAGCCACTAACCACTGCTGTCTGATTTCAATTTATTCAATGGTCATCGGTGTTTATCATTGTAAGAAAACAAACAACAAAGTATCAAAAAGCAATTATTTCCTTTATTCAGGAAGACTTAATTCTACCTGGCCTACGAGAAATAAATTACACTAATGTGAATCTACAAATATTCACGGATAATCATTAAAATCAAATCATGGATAGATAGACAGAACCTCACTTTTAGCTTGCGAGTGAATTTTTCTTTTATGGTTCAAAATAAAGTGAAATAAAGTTCTTCAGATGTGAGATACGTTATTTGTGATATCGTTCATGGACTGGATGTGCACTATTAAAGTTTTTATACCTACTGGAGATGTCAGTGTTCAAGATATGCCCTGAAACTGGATCCTTTCTCACTCCAAGCTCTATCAGGAACTCCAATACCATGAATCAGGAACCATACAAATGCAGAATTTAGCTTTGGACACTTGGATTATGTTGTATAATTAAGGTAATATTGGTTTTTCTCTTCTAATGTTGGAATTATTTCATTTTTTCTTTCTCCCAAAATGTTGCGTGGCATTCCCTTCTAAATTTATTTTCGATCTCCCTTGTGGCTTTGTTTGTTGCTCCCTTGGATACCAATTTTCCCTCTTCTTTTTCATTTGAATGTTTGAATTCATGCTCCAAATTGTCACATTTCACTGCTTGGGTTCATTTTATATAATTTATATATACAACTATTTTCCCATTCTTATTACTTTGTACATATTTCAATAATAATTGCTTATGACATCACCCCGTTGTTATTCTCTCACATCTATTCCCTGATTGGCTAATCTCATCAAGAAGTTTGCTGTTCTACCATTGGCTACTTTTAGTTAGCTACAATTCCATATACTGTATGTTTCAAATTTATAAATGTGTTGATCACTTTTTATTCATGAAAATTTAGTAAATCCAGACTTCTTGTTGTCTTTTTACCAATTATGGGTTATAATCATTATGACAGTGTATGAAATTGATTGTGTTATAGTATTTTGACATTTTCATCTATCCATATTATACATAGGCTTACAAATAGATAGAACTTCCAAAATCATGTCAAAACAATCTCTAAAACTGGCATTACATAACATAACAACATTCCTAAATTTATATTCAATAATTTTCTACTAGTTAGAAAATTTTGAATATCAATTTCTTTATTTAAATTTATTAACTTTACTTTGACTAATACTATTTTTCTACTTTCAGAAAACTACTTAGCTGGATTTCCCGAAAAACAAATTCTTCAACGATAACTATTATTTACAACTACTAGTACTACGTTCTTTTGTTCCAGAAAAACTTGACTTCAAACATCTTTTCGGATCAAGAGAGAAAACTTTTCAAGATATTATCATATGACATTCAATATTTTCATTATTATCTTACTTTCATTTCATATTTTATAATTAACTTTATACTGATATATAATTTTTTTATATTCATTTGATTTTACAATTACTGGTACTCTTTGAATTATGCTGTTTTATTATTTTTCCTATTTCTTCCTTCAGTTGTTCTTTATATTCATATTGAAATGGATATTTTATTAATTTGAATCTCTCATTTTATTTACTTTATTTTGTGAACATACTCTTTCGCTTTTTCATTATTCATACATAATTAACATATTATATTCATTTATAATTCATTAATATACCTTCATATTATTTATCAATATACCTTTATCATCATCATCATCATCATCATATTTCTCATAATATATTCCTTTAGTATATCATTTCCACTTTCATTTCTCACATACATTCATTTTATATTTTTTTTTTTAAAATTCACATCATTATTATCCATTTCTATATTTTTTTTTTCCTTCTTTATAATCTATATTGTTTTATATTTGTAAACATTTTCAATATTGTTTTTCACTTTACTTCATCCAACTAACCTGTACCAATAATTTTATCAACTTTTCTGTTTTTCAGTATTTTTATAGTCATTCAATATTATTGTTTTCTTTCCTTGGAATATTTATGCGTTGTTTTGTTTTCTCTAATATTTTCTCTCATTGATGTATTTTTTTCTTTACGTTTGTTTTTCATTTTATTTTCTTTTATTCAAATGTTTCTGAAAACCTAACTATCTATCAAACTATTTTTTTAACTTTTTTCCTTTTTTATTCCTAACTTACCTATCAAATTTGTTAGCCTACAATTTATTATTCCCTAAGTTTTCATTTTTATTATTTGTCTCTCCTTCTATGGAATCTTGCTTGTTTCCAACTGCAAGCCTATATTTTATTTCACAAATTTTCAATAGAAATTCATATTAATTTTTCCAACTATTTTCTTTTTTAAGATCCAAACTTTTTCGTTTTTGATCGTCATATTCATTCAACTTCTTTTCTATTTTTATATTTGACATTTTACTATACATTATTATTGTTATTTCATTGTTTGTATTCCTTTGCTTTATTTCAAAATTCTACCCGCCCTGTAAATGTTATTGATTTGCATTAATATTATTTTCTCATTTATGTTTCCTTTTTCCAACTCATAATTTTCGTTAGCCACGTTCATGTCATTCATTTTCATTATAATTTTTTCCTTTATTTTTATTTTTTTTAAATTTATTTATCTTTTTATCCATTTTTCATTATTTTTGTGATCACTATTCATTTTTATATTTTGTATTCGTTCCTCATCTTTTTCTAATAAATTAATACTATCTTTTGTTTTTTGCATATCTATCCCTTGAATTTTATCATTATTTTGCTCATTACTTGTTTCTATTCTTCTTAATTCTAATAATTTTTTTTTATCTTTTTATTTTTAATCTTTCTTTTTTTTATTGATATCTAATTTAATGTCTTTTATTTTTTTATCCTGCCCTTTCTACTTGATTATTTATAGTGGATACTTCTTGTGTTATTGCCACATAAAATTCCCATTTTGCTGTCCTATTGTTGTTTCTAATTGTTTGTGAGCTTCCAACAATTCCTTTTTACTTTGGAGATTTAGTTTGTATTTTGTTTTCCATTCTTTCCATATTTTTCTCATTCCATCATTCATTCTTTCTATTTTCTCTTCCATTCTTGCTGAATTTATTTTCAAATCCGCTTTCATACTTTCTTTTATTTCATTTTTCAAGTTTGCTGAATTTTCATTCATTTTCTCTTCCATTCTTGTTGAATTTCCTTTCATTTCTTTTATTTCATCTTTTATACTTCCTATATTTTCATTCATCCTTACTGAATTTTCTTCATATCATTTTTCATACTTGTATTTTTCATTCATTTTCTCTGTTTGTTCTGAGTTCTTTTCTGACTTTTCATTATTCTACTTTCCATAGCTGCCATATTTTCTTTCATATCATTTTTCAATTCAATTTCCATACTTTCTATCAAAAATTTTAAATAACTCTCCCCTTGTGTACTCTCACTTTTTATTTCACTTCCTCTGACATTGCTACTCTCTCCTTGTTCCTGATCGCCTCTCTCTCTACCTTCTGCACCTTCTTCCAAGCCAACTTTCTTACCATCTCTCAAATCCATTTTTCATTCACCAATATCTAGCCTTACACGTTGAAATGCCAATTACTAATGTTCACCCAATGTTATTGGAAATAATATTTTTCCTTTACTTGCCCTTACTTTGCCTTGAAATGATATTTTGCCCTTACTTTGCCACTACGTTGCGATAAATATTGAGAAATAATATATTTCCCTTACTTGCCCTTACGTTGCGGCGCCAAATTATTATGTATTGATAAATTGTAAATATAAATTGTTTTATATAATGAAGATGCTAATAGTTTTCGCTCTTCTTTGTGAGCCAAATTGTTATGATATAGATAATTATTTGTGCCCTCTATAATATATTTTGCAATGTTATAATAATTGCTAGCTACGTCACTGTTCTCTCGTCACGTTGCTGCCAATTCTTATCATTTTCCTTACCACAGCTAAGCTCAGTTGGTACGCCCCTTGTCTCAGATAGCCGGTTCAGGCAATTGAGCCACTAGCCACTGCTTGATGTGTCAAATTTCAAATTATTCAATGGTCATAAGTATGATTGTTGATCATTGTAGGAAAACAAACAACAAAGTATCAAAAAGCAATTATTTCCTTTATTCAGGAAGACTTAATTCTACCTGGCCTACGAGAAATAACTTATACTAATGTGAATCTACAAATATTCACGGATAATCATAAAATCAAATCATGGATGATGCATAACCTCACTTTTCCATGAGTGAATGTTTCTTTATGGTTCAAAATAAAGTGAAATAAATTTCTTCAGATGTGAGATACGTTATTTGTGATATTGTTCATGGATGTGCACTATTGAAGTTTTTATACCTGCTGGAGATGTCAGTGTTCAAGATATGCCCTGAAACTGGACCCTTTCCCACTCCAAGCTCCATCAGGAACTCCAATACCCTAAATCAGAAACCATACAAATGCAGAATTCAGCTTTGGACACCCGGATATGTTGTATAATTAAGGTAATATTGGTTTTTCTCTTCTAATGTTGGAATTATTCCCATTTTTTCTTCCTCCCAAATTGTTGCGTGGCATTCCCTTGTAAATTTATTTTCGATCTCCCTTGTGGTTTTGTTTGTTGCTCCCTTAGATACCAATTTTCCCTCTTCTTTTTCATTTGAATGTGTGAATTCGCAAACCAAATTGTCACATTTCACTGTTTGGTTCATCTTATATAATTTATATATACAACTATTTTCCCATTTCTATTACTATGTACATATTTCAATAATATTGCTTATGACATCACCCCGTTGTTATTCTCTCACACTATTTCCAATTTTCCATATGACCATCTATTTCCTGATTGGCTACTCTCATCAAGAAGTTTGCTGTCCTACCATTGGCTACTTTTAGTTAGCTACAATTTCATATACTGTATGTTTCAAATTTATAAATGTGTTGATCACTTTTTATTCATGAAAATTTTGTAAATCTAGACATTGTATGAAATTAATTGTGTTATAGTATTTTGACATTTTTATCTATCCATATTATACATAGGCTTACAAATAGATAGAACTTCCAAAATCATATCGAAACAATCTCTTGAAACTAATAACTATTAAGTAATTATTCTTTTTGTGGGTTTTTCCTCTTAAACTATAACTGGCAATAAATATAAAATATATATATATATATATATATATATTTATATTTATTTATTATATTAAAAGTTTTAAAAAAAAACTACCATAAAAAAAGAATAACACTAAATAATTTATTAGTTCCAAGAGATTGTTTTACATGATTTTGAAGTTCATTTATTGTAAGCTATTAATATGGATAGATAAAAATGTCAAAATCATAACACAATCAATTTGATACACTGTCATAATGATTATAACCCATAATGAAAAAAACAAAAAGTCTAGATTTACAAAATTTTCATGAATAAAAAAGTGATCAAACATTTATAATTTGAAACATACAGTATATGAAATTGTAGCTAACAAAAGTAGCCAATGGTAGAACACAAAGTCTTGATGAGATTACAATCAGGAAGATGGTCATATGAAAATTGAAATTGTGAAAGAATAACAACGGGGGATGTCATAAGCAATTTATTGGAATATGTACATATAATAAGAATGGGAAAATAGTTGTATATATAAATTATATGAGATGAACCTAAACATGAAATGTGACAATTTGTGCGAATTCAAACATTCAAATGAAAAGAAGAGGAAAATTGGTATCCAAGGGGCACAAAAAAAGCCACAGAAGATCGAAAATAAATTTACAAGGAATGCACGCACATTTTGGGAGAAAGAAAAATGAAATAATTCAACATTAGAAGAAAAACAATATTACTAATTATACAACATATCCAAGTGTCAAAGCTGATTATGCATAGTATGTTCCTGATTTATGGTATTGAGTACCTGATAGAGCTTGGAGTGGAAAGGATCCGTTTCAGGGCATATCTTGAACACTGACATCTCAGCAGGTATAAAACTTTAATAGTGCACATCCGGTCCATGAACAATATCACAAATAACTATCTCACATCTGAAGAACTTTATTTCACTTTATTTTGAACCATAAAAAAAATTCACTCTCAAGGAAAAAAGTGAGGTGCTGTCTATCTATCCATGATTTGATTTTACATGATATCCGTGAATATTTGTAGATTCACATTAGTATAAGTTATTTCTCGTAGGCCAGGTAAAATTAAGTCTTCTGAATATAGGAAATAATTGCTTTTTGATACTTTGTTGTTTGTTTTCTTACAATGATAAACAATCACACCGATGATCATTGGATGAATTGAAATTAGACAGCAGTGGTTAGTGGCTCTTTTGCCTGAACCGGCTATCTAAGGTAAGAGGCGTACCAACTGTTGCTTAGCCGTGGTGAGAAAAGTGATAACAATTGGCAGCAGCGTGACGAGAGAACAGTGACGTTCGCTAGCAATCATTATTACAGCATACAATACATATACAGGGCGAAAATATCTATCTATATAATATCAATTTGGCTCACAAAGAATAGCATAAAAACTTTTAGCAATCTTCATTATATAACAACAATTATTGTTATTCAATTTATCAATACATAACAAATTGGCACCCAAATGTGGGGAGAAATAATAACATAATAATTTGTTATATCAACATAATATAACAAGTGGCGCACAAAACGTAGGGCGGAAAAGGCGAGTAAGGGCTAGTAAAGGCAATATATCATTTCAGGGCAAGTAAGGGAAATATATTATTTCTTAATATTTATTGCAACGTAGTGGCAAAGTAAGGGCGATATATCATTTCAAGGCAAAGTAAGGGCAATATATTATTTCTCAATATTTATCGCAACGTAAGGGCAAACATCAGCAATTGACATTTCAACGTGTAAGGCTAGATATTGACAAATAAAAAATGGAATTGAGAGATGGTAAGAAAGTTGGTTTGGAAGAAGATGCAGAAGGTAGAGATAGGGGTGATCAGGAACAAGGAAGAGTAGTAATGTGAGAGAATAGAAATAAAAAGTGAAAGTACAGGAATGGAGAGTAATAAAATGTTAGAGATAATTTTAGAAAATATGGCAGGTATGGAAAAAAGAATGAAAGAAGATTCAGTCAGGATGAATGAAAATATAGGAAGTGTAAAAGAAAAAAAAAATGAAAGAAAACACAAGTATGAAAAATGAATTGAAAAATGAAATAAAGAAAGTTCAGAGAAAATGGATAAAATTCAGCAAGTATGAAAAATGAAATGAAAGAGCAAATAGAAAGAATGAATGATGGAATGAGAAAAAGTATGGAAAGAATGGAAAAAAGGATGGAAGAAAAAATGGGAAATATGGAAGAAAGATTGAGAGAAAATGTTAAAAAAAATATAAGGGATATGGAAAAAAATAAGAAAGTATGAAAACAAAATACAAACTAAATCTCAACAAAATAAAAAGGAATGTTGAAGCTCACAAACAATTAGAAACTAAATAGGACAACAAAATGAGAATTTCATGTGGCAATAACACAAGAAGTATCCAATATCAATAATCATGTAGAAAGGCAGGATGAGAAAATAAAAGATATGAAATTAGATATCAATAGTAAACAAGAAAGAGCTAAAAATTAAATAATTACTCTTGATAAAAAAATAATGAATGTAGAGAGTGAAATAACTAAAAAAGTAGAAGAAAAGATAAAATTATTAGAATTAGAAGAACAGACAATAATTAGATAGTAGAATCATTAATAATTGTCATGGAATACAAACAAATAATAAGGAATTTAGGGAGTAGTTATACAAAAAACAGATGATGGTAAACATTTATTAGAAAAAGATCATAAACAAATACAAAGTATAAAAATGAATATCGATAACAAAAATAATGAGTTTATAGATAATATGAATGTGAAAAATAAAAAAGTTTTGCTGCAAAAGGGAAAAATAAATAATATAGTAAAAATAATGAAAATATATGACAGGAAAATGGCAAAAATGAATTTTGAGTTACAAAAAGGCGACAAAAATGATGAAATAATTATAATATAAATAAATGAATGAACGTGGCTAACAAAAATTTGAGTTGAAAAAAGGAACATAAATAAAAAAATAATAGTAATGCAAATCAATGACATCTACAGGGTGAATAGAACTTTTGAAATGAAAGAAAGTAATACAAAGTTTGAAATAATAATAATAATGTATAGTAAAATGTCCAATATAAAAATAGAAAATAAGTTGAATGAATATGACGATCAATAAGAAAAAGTTTGGAGTTATGAAAAAGAAAGTAGTTGAAAAAATAACATGAAATTTCTATTGAAAATTTGTGAAATAAAATATAGGCTTGCAGTTACAAAACAAGCAAGATTCTATAGAAGGAGAACAAATAATAAAAATGGAAATTTAGGGAATAATAAATTGTAGGTTAACAAATATAGGTAAGTTAGGGAATAAAAAAGTAAAAAAGTTAAAAAAATAGTTTGATAGATAGTTAGGTTTTCAGAAACATTTGAATAAAAGAAAATAAAATGAAAAAATACATCAAAAAAAAAAAAAGAAAGATATTAATAAAATCATAATACTGAAAAACAGAAAAATTTATAAAATTATTGGTACAGGTTAGTTAAGATAAAGTAAAGTGAAACACAATTTTGAAAATGTTTATAAATATAAAACAATATAGATTATGAAGAAGGAAAAATATAGAAATGGATAATAAATGAGTTGCATTTAAAAAAAAAAAAAATGAAGATTAAAAAGTTTGTGTATAAAATGAAGGTATATTGATGAATTATAAATGAATATAATATGTTAATTATGTGTGAATAATGAAAAAGCGAAAGAGTATGTACACAAAATAAAAGTAAAATGGAGATTCAAATTAATGAAATATCCAATTCAATATGAATATAAAAACAACTAAAGGAAGAGATAGCAAAAATAATAAAACAGTATAATTGAAAGCAGTACCAGTAGTTGTAAAATCGAATGAATATAAAAAATTATATATCAGTATAAAGATAATCATAAAATATAAAATGTCATAAATGATAATATCTTGAAAAGTTTCTCTCTTGATCTGAAAAAAGAAGTCTAAGTCAAGTTTTTCTGGAACAAAAAAACGTAGTACTAGTAGTTGTAAATAATAGTTATCGTTGAAGAATTTGTTTTTCTTGAAATCCAGCATAGGTAATATTCTGAAAGTGGAAAAATAGTATTAGTTAAAGTAGATTCAATAACTGTAAATAAGAAATTGATATTCAAAATTTCTAAGTAGTGAAAATTATTGAAATAAATTCAGGAATGTTGTTATGTTATGTTATGCCAGTTATAAGTTTTAAAAGGAAAAAACCCACAAAAAAGAATAATTACTAAATAGTTATTAGTTCCAAGAGACTGTTTTGACATGATTTTGGAAGTTCTATTTATTTGTAAGCCTATGTATAATATGGATAGATAAAAATGTCAAAATACTATAACACAATCAACTTTATACACTGTCATAATGATTATAACCCATAATTGGTAAAAAGACAACAAAAAGTTTAGATTTACAAAATTTTCATGAATAATAAGTGATCAACACATTTATAAATTTGAAACATACAGTATATAAAATTGTAGCTAACTAAAACTAGCCACTGGTAGAACAGCAGACGTCTTGATGAGATTAGCCAATCAGGGAATAGATGGTCATATGGAAAATTGGAAATTGTGAGAGAATAACAACGGGGTTATGTCATAAGCAATTATTATTGAAATATGTACATAGTAATAAGAATGGGAAAATAGTTGTATATATAAATTATATAAGATGAACCCAAACAGTGAAATGTGACAATTTGGTGCGCAAATTCAAACATTCAAATGAAAAAAAAGACGGAAAATTGGTATCCAAGGGGGCAACAAACAAAGCCACAGAAAGATCGAAAATAAATTCAACATTTTGGGAGAAAAAAAAATGAATTAATTCCAACATTAGAAGAGAAAAACCAATATTACCTTAATTATACAACATATCCAAGTGTCCAAAGCTGATTTATGCATATGTATGGTTCCTGATTTATGGTATTGGAGTTCCTGATAGAGCTTGGAGTGAGAGAGGATCCAGTTTCAGACATCTCCAGCAGGTATAAAAACTTTAATAGTGCACATCCGGTCCATGAACAATATCACAAATAACGTATCTCACATCTGAAGAACTTTATTTCACTTTATTTTGAACCATAAAAGAAAAATTCAATCTCAAGGAAAAAGTGAGGTGCTGTCTATCTATCCATGATTCGATTTTAATGATTATGCGTGAATATTTGTAGATTCAGATTAGTATGAGTTATTTCTCGTAGGCCAGGTAAAATTGAGTCTTCCTGAATAAAGGAAATAATTGCTCTGTGATACTTTGTTGTTTGTTTTCTTACAATGATAAACAATCACACCGATGATCATTGAATAAATTGAAATTAGACAGCAGTGGTTGGTGGCTCTATTGCGTGAACCGGCTATCTGAGGTAAGAGGCGTACCAACTGTTGCTTAGCCGTGGTGAGAAAAGTGATAACAATTGGCAGCAGCGTGACGAGAGAACAGTGACGTTCGCTAGCAATTATTATTACAGCATACAATACATATACAGGGCGAAAATATCTATCTATATTATATCAATTTGGCTCACAAAGAATAGCATAAAAACTATTAGCAATCTTCATTATATAACAACAACTATTGTTATTCAATTTATCAATACATAACAAATTGGCACCCAAAGTGTGGGGAGAAAAAATAACATAATAATTTGTTATATTATCATTATATAACAATATATATATATATATATATATATATATATATATATATATATATATGAATATATATATATATATATATATATATATATTTATATATTAATGATATATATTTTTGTGTTTCACTTTGGAATACTAATTGTAGATATGTGATAGATAATTTTATTTTCTACCCTGTTTGATATATTTTGCAATGTTATAATAATTGCTAGCTAACGTCACTGTTCTCTCGTCACGTTGCTGCAAATTGTTATCACTTTCCTTACCACGACTAAACTCAGTTGGTACGCCTCTCGTCTCAGATAGCCGGTTCAGGCAATTAAGCCACTAGCCACTCGATGTCAAATTTCAATCTTTCTCAATGTTTATAAGGATGATTGTTGATCATTGTGGAAAACAAACGAAAAAGTATCGAAAAGCAATTATTTCCTTTATTCAGGAAAACTTAAATCAACCTGGCCTACGATAGATAACTTATTCTATGGTCAATCTAAAAATTTTCATGAATAATCATGAGAAACAGGTCATGGATGAATAGACACAACCTCACTTTTACCTTGAAAGTGAAAATTTCTTTAATATTTCAAAATCAAATGAAATGAAGTTCTCCTGATGGAATATGAGTTATTAGTGAAATTGTTCAGTTCGTGATGTGCACTAGGAAAGTTTATACCTGACGCTGGAACTGTTGCTGTTCAATACACACCCAGAATTTGGATTCCTTTTCAATCCAATGCTCTCAGGGACTCCAATACCAGAGAAGGAACCATACAAATCCAAAAATCAGCTTTGGAATACTTGTATATGGGTTATATACAAGGTAATGTTGTTTTTCTGCTCATCTTTTTGAAATTATTGAATTTTTCTTTTCTTCCAAACAAAACGTGGCATTCTTTTTCAAATTATTTTCGATCTCTTTTGGCTTTGTTTTTTCCGTCACTTGGATACCATTTTTCCCATTCCTTTTGATTTGAATTTTTGAATTCGCACACTATGTTCTCACATTTTCACTGTTTGGGGTTATTTGTCAAAACTTATAAATAAAACTATTTTTCCTGACACTTTTCCGTTCTTATTTGCTCACACACATATATATATATATATATATATATATACATATATATATATATATATATATATATATATATATATATATATATATATATTATAACGTCCCAAAAAATAGTTTCAACGTGTTTAAATCATCCTCCAGATATATACATATATAAATAGAGTATTGTCGGAAGAGGACAAATAACGAACTTTTAATTTTCACACAACGTTTCGTTTATTCACCGTATAATCTTCATCACGGCCTGAAAGGACAACTAGTTGTGAGGATGTAAGGGAAAGGATTTTTTTTAAGTTGAAATAAGGGCAAGTTAGTTAGTCATCAGTATAAAAAAATTTAAATAACAATATATGGAAAATATGGAAAAATTTGCCTACAAAAAGTTATTTAAACCAGGAATTCAAATGAATTGTTGAACAATGATTAACAATGTAAAACATATTTCAACTAGAATCTCATATGGAAATTAATACAAACATATATTTTGATGTGAACGTATAAATAAAAACACATGGTTTCCAAAAATGGTTTCCTTGATATGGAAGGACACATCCACAACAGGGTCTCACGATGAGGGAACAACTCTACATGCCGTAAAAACAATTGTCAACTGGGTGTGATGGGCCCTTGTACCTATTTTATATAAATATTTTGATACCACGGAGAGGCATCTGTGTGTGAACATCCCAGTGGAAGGAAACCTAATTGATTAGGTGTAATTCATCATGTTGGTTGACTTTGATATTCCACCGGTGGAGGGAGTATGAATATCTTATGGGTTATATTATGTTCAGATTTTGTGTGTCCGACCGGAGGTTAACTAGTAGTTAGTTTGGAATTTGGCAACAATGCATTCAAACGAGTACATAATTTTCTCCCAAACATCACTTCATCGGAATTTATGTCGTGCAATGAGGGGTATTCCGGTGTTCAAATTTTTTTTTCATGCAATACAAGATCTAAGGACATTTATTATCAAACTAAAGCTAATGGATGGTGGCGGAAAAACCTCCAGCCATTTGCTATGGACATCTATGAGAATCAGAGAATGTTCATTTTCAAAGGGCCTCATATTGTCCGAATGTAATCTCAACTACGGTTGGTCTGGCCAAGGCCAACAATTTAAAACCGATTTATCAGGCCCCTTTTATTAAGTTGGCAACCCTCACATGTTTTACAAATAATTTATATACTCTTGTGGAATACTGGCCACCAAAAGTAAAAACGGGCAACACTTTTCATTTTTATCACCCTTATGTGACTGGCATGCTAACTTTCTAAAATATTTTTTGTAAGACAGGTGAAATTATTATTCAGTTGTTCCAAAGAGAGCAATCTGATTCAATCGTTAAGTCATCACGCATTCTATAAAAATTTAGAAATATTCATCATTTCTTAATTTGTATGGATCAACTGGCCAACTTGACCCGACAAACATTGAAATTTTCGATAACACATTATCTTCCTTTCCTCCCTCTTTTACTATATGAAAATCTATCGGAAAACTTTTATTCTCGGAATAATTATTTATGGAATTGAGATCAACTTCTTCTAGACTGTTCTCTCATAGAGTTGGTGATTCTACGTATTCGAGATATAATATTGATAAAAAAAATGGGGGCACATCTTCTCAATCTGTTTTTGGGGATGAAATATATAGAGAAGTGGTTTATTGTCTATGACAAGTGTGAAATCTCTCATGTATTAATGAATAATTGTTGAATTTGCACACTCCAAAACATAACTGCTACTCCTTCTTTCTCCAACTGACTTTTTTTTTCTGCCGTTGTCAAAGTGCGGGGCGCGTAGCCAGTTGGCTTTTCACTGCCATCTGGCATGATGTGCGCAATCACCGCCCTGGCACCCCCGATCCGACGCTTCTGTTGTCAAACGTAATGGCAAATTTCCTCTTATAATCTCCCTAGAGCATGAATTATTGACGGAAATTTTTCGAGTACATGTACTTTTTGAAAATTATCACGAGTCGCGAAGCGACGAGGGTTAATTTGCTTTAAAAATTCCTGTACGAGACAAATTTCCCGCAATTAATTCAAGCACGTGGGGGATTCGGTAAGAAAATGTCATTCTGGAATCATATTTGAATCGAAAACATTAAGTGAATATTTATTTTGACGTTATTCACAAATAAATAGAAGGCTGTGTGTAATGGGAGTTTTGGGGGAGATTTTTTTCTGATTTGCCCCATTCCCTAGTAAAATAAAATATATAATATCAGATAAACTATTATGTGAAATTAATTTTGGTTTGGTATTGGAAGATATTTTTTATTTTCCCCGTGCCCTAGTAAATGAAATATATAATATCAGATGAATTTTTATATAAAATTGATTGTTTTCATACAATTCCCTCACTGGGTTTCAGGAAGATATCAATATTGATTAAAGATGGAAGTGGATGTTCGTATTGCGGAATATGTTTTTTTTATTTTTCCCGTGCCCTAGTGAATAAAATTTATAATATCAGATACATTATTATATAAAAATAATTGATTTCATATATTTTTCTCACTAGGTTTCAGGGAAATTTAATATTGACTGCAAACAAAGGTGATATACAGCAAAAAATATATAACTATACCTATACATATTAATAAAATTTATTCTAAAGAAATTATTAATTATTTTTTTAAATTAGAATTCGGGATATTTCATTATTTATCCTAAATAGAATGTTGTTGGCGTATGTTGCCGGTTAAAAAGATATTTTGTAAAGTTAGCCATGGATTTGACATTCACTACTCCTGTCGATCAATATTTCATTTGTGGCATTATGAAATCCTCATAACATTGTATACAATCATAAGTTAGTAAAAAAGTGATAATAAAATGAACTTTCAATCGTATGAATTGAGTTCCTTTTGCAAAGAATCACAGCACATTAAGATGTACCATGGAAATGTAAAATATCTAACATACCTAGTGGAAGAATCTGGATTAAATCCTGAGCAAGAAAACTTATTTAAAAAGATTGGCAACATTCTGCGTAAAATTGTGCCTTCTTTTGGACACAAATCTAATACTCAAAGAAATAAACTGGTGTCTCAGTATTATTTTTATTTTATGTAAACACAAGCATATTGTTAAAAAAAACACCGGGTCTGTGTTTTATTCACCACTTAGGAAAGAGGGGGTAGAAGTGGAATTTTTGAAGAATTCAAAATTGATTTATGATATCATAGAATGTACACCTTAATAAATTGATGTAATATTTCCAACTTACGAAGTAAGTAGATAAAAAATATTGTCAATATTATTTCCTATTATTTTTGTCTAATTATTTGATAGCTGTCATGTGCCGGATATTTCCACTTAATAATTTTACGTCTACATGCTAATGTGGATGAAACATTTCGAGAAATTTGCTGGTTACCATGGTAACAATGTCAAAATAAATCATCTGATTGGTTGAGAATGACTGGTATAAAATGTTCAGTAGTAATATCCCTGGGACATTGATAATAGACGAGATAATTCTATGACAATCGAAAGCTCGTTCCTTGGTAACAGCTTGATGCCGAAGGCTGAAGGCTGTTGCAAAGCAACGAGCTTGAGAAATTTGTAATAAAATTATGATGCATTTGTCAATGTCCGAGGGATATTCGGCAGAAATTTTTTTGACAAAATAATTTATTACTCAACACAATGAAACATTCATTTATTGAAAGTACAGTAGGTAAGTGAAAGTACAATTATTAAAATTTATCATTCGTTGCTGTTCTCTAATATTAAAGATCTATTACCACGCATGATATTCATGATCTTCGTGGTGTTCTTGATCGAGATTTGAGTATGGTTTTATAGAATTTTGATTGCTATGACCAGTAATTTTCAGCAATTGTTGATTTTCTATACCACGTTTTGCCAATTCCTAACACCAGTTGATCTATTCGAGTGATTTGTTATCTTTTTGTACTTTACATTCGAACAATTGCCTCAGCAGCAGATTGTCATCCATTCATTGTTTTTCTTTCAACAGGTACATTATCATACCATTTTTCAGTTTCATTTTTCAAGTGTCGATTTGGTTTCAAGAACAGTCGTGGTGAGGTGAAATTGTCGACTCGTTTTGATATCAGTTTATGAAAAAGACGTACAGGGCAACTTTGTCTTTCACTTTGGAAACCCACCATTCACTCTTGTACAGCTTTCAGAACCACCTTGGCTCGTTTTACTAAACACCGAATTGTATTCAATGCGATTTATTGGAGTCATCGTTATTTTTCTCAGTTTGAAAAAATCCACCTGACAAGCAACTGCCTCTTATTTACGCATAAGACTTTCAGGAGTATTTTCATCCCATAGCAATTTCATTTTGTTAACTTCCAGAGAAATTCAACGAAACTGAACTTGACTTACGTTTACATGGATCTGCCTGTAGTTTCTTCCTGATTGCATCGCGGGCATCTCGACTGGTTTAAATACTTTATTGTCAAACGGGTCAATCATAATATAATAGTCATTATAGTACTTTTTTTGCAAAACTTTGCACAAAACGTTTCACATTGTCTCCACCGTTGCTTCTTCAAATTCGGTCCAGTCTTTTTTCTATTATTGACCTCCCAATCTTTTAGTATCAACGCCAATTCTTCTGAGCTTCTATGTTCATTTAATTCTTATTCTCGTTCGCAGCAAAATTCCATTAATATTCCCCAAATATATTTGTGACTGTAGGTTGTATTTCTGGGAATTTTTTCTTTGATTAGCGCATTTATACTTTGAACATTCGCAATGCCAAAACGTGCATTTTGAAATATATTTCGAATTTTGTTTATTTTCCTGATTGCCAACTCACACTCTGGTGCCCAAATCCACTTCGTTTGATTATATAACTGATACAATATGGTGGAGAGGTTAGGCACAAATTTTCCATGATAACTGATCAATCTCAGGAAAGACTCCAATGACGTTATATAAGTAGGTACTGAAGCGTCTTTTGTGGCCAATATTTTCAATTCAGATGTATGGAGGCCTACTTTATCAATATCATAGACCAAATAGGATATTTTTGTTTTGAAAAACTTACATTTTTATAATGAAAGTTTCAAACCTGCATTTTGAAAACGGTCTGATACCACTTCTAATCGCTCAATGTGTTCTTTTCGATTTCAACCTGTTATCAATAGATCGTCAAAAACCAAACCACGCCCTCCAACCTTTGGAGAAGCGTTTCTAATACTTTTTTGAATTTTGAGGGGCAGGTTGGTAAGCCCTATTATATTTGTATTAACCTTTGTGTGGGGAAATAGTTACCATTTTTTTCATTGTTCGTCTGAACAAATTTGTTGATGGGCATTTGGAACGTCAAGCTTTGAGAAATGCACTCATTCCTGTAGTTTGACGAAGAGATTTCCAGAATTTATCAATTTCGACAAAAAGGTTCATTGAGATTTTCGAATCACCACAAATCCTAACAGTACAATTTTTTTTCAGCACAGGCCCCCTTTCAACGTTCTATGCTGGAGGTGAGCTTTCAACAATTCCCATACATAAACAGAACTCAGTTGGCCCTTGTGAGTTCATTTTTTTTATGTTCTGGTTCCCACGAAAAAGGATATCCTGTAATGTTCAGAGAACATCGTGGGAACCAACAAAAAGAAGGTAGGAGTTGGTGTTCTTCTCAAATTTCTGGAGGTTGTATGCCTCGGGGAACACCTCCCTAGGCAATGAATTCTAAAGCCTCGCTGTTCGTTGGATGAACGAGTCTTTGGAAAGTGATGTTCTGCAGGTCTCCAGAGTGACCACGAAGGGGTGTGATGACTGAACTTGACGGGTTAGTCTCGAAGAGACTGACAAAGCAGGAACGATTGTTGATATTTCAGAAGAGCATCGCCCATGAAAATATCTATAAAATAGAGACAAATCGCCAACTTTTCTACGGTGTTCCAGACAAGTGAGCGAGTTTGTAAGCGAGGCATCACCGACGAGACGAATTGCCCTTTTTTGGACAGAATCCAATAGCCTCAGGATATGTTTAGGTGCCGCGCTCCAAATATGGGAACAGTATCCCAGGACAGGTCGGATCTGTGCCTTATAGATCATAAGCAGCTGAGTGGGAGTGAAATAGCTCTTGGCACGAAACAAAAAACCAAGTTTTTGGGATGCACTTTTGGCAATGGACCTCACGTGATTTTCCCAGGAAAGGTTATTGCTGATAGTAATACCAAGCATCGATATGGATGACTTCAGTGGTATGGTTACTCCTGACAAAGTTATGTTAGGCACAGTGAGATCGGCTTTTATAGAGAAAAGACATGCTTGTGTTTTGTTTGCATTGAATTCTACCAAGTTATTTGATCCCCACTCGAGAATTGTTGCAAAGTCCATATTTATATTATTAACATTTCTTCCTCGTTCATTTCTGGTTTCACGGGCTGATATAGGGGCCCTGGAAGAGAAGGTGGTATGGAGGGTACTATCATCGGCAAAGCTGTGTACTGGACATGAAGTTGCTTTCAACAGGTCGTTGATGTGAAGTATAAATAGTGTTGGTGCGAGAATAGATCCTTGCGGAACACCAGCATTTATGAGTAGAGTGTCAGATGAAACTCCATCGACCACTACATGGAGAGACCTGTTTGAGAAAAAACTAGCAAGCAGAGAACACAGCTGAGGGGGCAAGCCATAAGACGGAAGCTTGGCGAGGAGTCCCTGGTGCCAAACTCGATCGAACGCCTTGGAGATATCTAATGCCACAGCTAAAGTTTCTCCATACTTTTCAATAGATAGCTGCCATATATGTGAGACGTAAGCGAGCAGGTCACCAGTTGATCTCTGATGGCGGAAGCCATATTGCCTATCGTTGACAATTCCTGAGTCTTCCAGATATTTCATGAGATCGATGTTGATGGCTTTTTCCATGACCTTTGAAATAATAGATAGCAGTGCGATAGGTCTGTAGTTGCTAGGTAGGGCCTTTTTGCCTTTTTTAGGGACTGGCTGTACTCTTGCAATTTTCCAATTGGACGGAAATACCCCCAAATTGTAAGAGTGGTTGAACAACTTGCAAAGAACAGGTGTTAGTTCGGGGGCACATTTCTTGAGAACAATCGGCGGGATTCCGTCAGATCCACAGGCTTTGTTGGTGTTGAAACCCAGCAAAATCTCTCTGATAGTACGTTGGCGAAAGGTGATCTCGGGCATGTGACTGTCAATGGGTGTAATGTTCGGGGGTTGTTTCTCCGATGAATCCAGAGTGGAATTTCCAGCAAATAGGTGCGCAAAGATATTGGCTTTTTCCTGGGCAGTCGTTGCTAGTGTTCCATCTTCTTTGGTTAGAGGAGGAAATGCGCTGGAAGTGAAGTTTTTTCCCACAGCTTTGGCGAAAGACCAAAATGAACGGGATCCGTTAGGACATTCAGCAAGTTTTGATCTTATTTTGGCATTGTGGGCATCTTTTGAGCATTCTATTGTCTCTTTGCATATGCCTCTAGCCTCGACATATGCTGCTCTGGTCTCAGGGCCCGGATTTACTAGCCATCGATGGTATGCTGCCTGTTTGGAAGCCACAGCTCTAGAGCAGTCAGTTTCTGTTGAACCAGGTCTTATCGGATGATGTCCTTCTTTGGGTATTCGGTATGTAGGTTTGCATCCCCAACATGATGATTTCAGAAATTGTCTCAGCACATCGTGTTGGATCTACTGAAGAGAAACAAACTCTCTTCCATGGAAACGCTGAGAAAAACATACGAAGACCTTCCCAGTCGGCCGAATTGTAATGCCACATGAGACGGGGTGGTATTGTGCAGCTCGATGGTAAATGGAAAGAGCATGTTGTGGAGATGAGGGTGTGATCAGAGTTTCCAAGGTGAGGAGTTGGGCGGTTGTTGAATCAGGGATGCGGGTTGGTAGCTCGACCAGTTGTTCTAGACCATGAGTGATGGCGAAGGCCTTGGCTTGACGACCCGCATCATCTGTTCTGTTAGAGAATTTGAGCCAGGCAGCGTTATGTACATTAAAGTCTCCCATGGTTATGGTTTCAGCTGTTGGATGGTTCTCCTGAATGTAGTCCAGTTTGAGTGATGAAAACTCAAAGAGGTCGTTATATGAAGGTTCATTAGGTGATAGGTGAAGGCAGCAGAGGAACTAAGTCAGTTTGGTATCAGATAGCTTGAACCACATCACATCAAAGTCTTTCGGTTCCAAACTCTCTTCACGCTGGCATGAAAGGTTAGCCTTAGCGTAAAGGCAGACTCCGCCTTTGAACCTGAATCGAGAATGGAGTTCGTAACCAGGACAAAGCATATGGACCTTGTTGGTGGACGAGTTTACTTGTGTTTCTGTTAGAGCTAGAATATCCGGTTTTTCCGTCTGTAGGTGATGGTGGACGTCATTGATGTTCTTGTTGAGTCCGTGGATGTTGCAAAAATTAATCTTTAATGTTGAGTCCCCTCGAGTACCTCTCGCCCGGAAATCCGAATGGAGAGGTATTTTGCTTCCGGAGTGTTTTACTCTAGGAGACTTTATCATTATTACTATTAGGATGCACCTGAAAATAAAGGAGGAATTGGGGAAAAGGAAAGAGGGAGACCGGAAAGTATCGACCGAACACTGAAACATGGAATGGTCCACTTCACAGCACACAAAGTCGATATGGTGGTATTTCACCGGGCGATGAGACCATCTTCCACCTACGGTTATCCTTTTAGTCGCCTCTTACGACAGGCAGGATTTACCATGGGGCTATTCTAAAGCCGACCCCATACAGCTACCGACCCCATACAGCTAAAATTCAATTTAATTTGAAAGATACCTGGCGACACACCCTTCCCTAAAGGAATCTCCAGACTTGGAACTTTCAGAATTCATTCGAAATATGTCACTATCACATATCGTGAACTTACCTCCAGTCAATCCTCTCCAAAAAGCCAAGTCGTTTCTCGGCGTCTTGGGATGCTTGGAATCTTAGGTTTACCCTTCTGTTGTGTTTTCGGCGTTCACCTCTAACCAATAGTCAGTAAGTTTGGTTGACACTTCCCACTTCCCCAAGTATTTTTCAAGAAAACGCACTAATTCAATAGATGGCTTTTATCGGAGAAAATTATGCTATTTTTGTACAATAATGTGGTGAGCATTGGAAGGAGAAGTGAGTAGACAATTGAGTTGAAAAAATTCGTGATCAAACAACAAAGTATGAATGACTTGGAAATAAAGTTCTAGAAAAAATCACCCATGTTATACAAAATTTCAAAACAAGCTTCAAAAAGTAGATCGTTTAGGAAAAAATATACTGGTATGGAAAACCCCACGCTTCACGTTGAATGGTTTTTTTCCTGATATAACTAAATATAATTTCCCAGAGGCTATACAATTTCGCGTGATTGGCTTCTCTTGTGAGCGATTTTATATATCGCGATACTGATTCCACGAGGACGTCTCGATCGTTCGTCTTTTTGAGAGACTGATCAGCGTTTCTGAACCACACAAAACACCACTAGATTTCACTTCCTGATAGCACAACCGGACCGGAGACAAGATTTCAACTCCAGGTGACTTTACCGAATTTAAGTTTTACCCGCCGGTGCAAAATAACAACTGAAGTTCCATGAGATCAGAACTTGGAGATTCAATTTTCCCTCTATTGAATTTGGGAACCCACCCTTCTCAAGTTGCAACCCAACCAATAGAACGATTTTACAACCCTTGATTAGTCTCCAGTAGTACGGTTCGGCCAATGGGATTGACTCCGAGCGTCTTAAGCCAGATTTTTTACTCAGTCAGTAAGGGTTCATGGGTGGGGCATGACTGCGTTTACGGTTGAATATCTTCTTGAAATTAATAACTTGTTGAAATTAATGACTCATCTAATGTAGAAATGGCATATATTCAGTTCCTAAAATTATTCGGTTTGCAACAATTCAATACCTCAGAAAACTGTAGAAATAGAATTCTTGATTTAGTTTTATCGAACGAAACAGTTGACGTAGGGAGGTATGATTTTGCCGTAGTCCGAGAAAACAGTGATCACCCCGCTTTTTTTTGTGTACTTAAACATGTTCCTAGTGAAACGAAACATAATAGAACATTCAATTCGCAGTACAATTTCGCTGAGGCAGATTTTGAAAAAATGCATAATCTTTTCCGTCAGGTCAGTGTAGGATGAAATGACTACTTGTGAAGATGTTAACGTTATATTAGGTATTTTCTATGAATATGTATATGAAATTTTTGATGAGTGTGTTCCCAAAGCTAAGTATAAAAGAATAACTTTTTCTCCTTGGTTCACTCGGAACATAATATCAGATATTAGAAAAAAGACTATTCCAGGCGACAATTCAAAAAACTAAGAATGATAATCACAGACAGCTATTTGTTAGCTTAAGATCCAAAATTAAACGTGATATCAGGAAAGCACACTTAGAGTATGTTGGATCTATGGAAAGCTGTATAAAAAAAAGATCCCTCACAATTTTGGAAATATGTGAAATCTGTAAAAATAAACACTGTGAGTGGCGCAATGATATACAACGGCACTTCCACTACAGATAATACCGAAACAGCGAATGCATTTGCAGATTATTTCAAAAGTGTATATTCTTTTGATGAGGCTAAATATGACATGGGTAATTTGAAGATCAATAAAAAAATAACGAATAATTTTTGAATAGAAGCCATATTTGATGAAGAAATATTGGCCGCCATGAAACGTTTGAAACCCAAACAGTCATTAGGACCAGATAATATACCGGCATTCATAATAAAAGGATGGGCTGAATTCTTCCTGAAGCTCCTAAAAATGTTATTCAACCTCATGATCAATACCAAGTTATATCCAGAATTATGGAAACTAAGCAAAGTCTCCCCCATATTGAAAAATGGTGACAAAAATCAAATAACGAATTACAGACCTATTGCGTTGATTTGTGTACCTACCAAGGTATTTGAGTCAATTTCATATCTGAAAATGGTAAAATTCCTCGGGCCTACTTTATCGAATAATCAACATGGCTTCACATCAAAGAAATCGACAATTACGAACCTTATTCAATCTTCTCAAAGTGCAAATGAAGTGGTTGACCTTGCTGGACAACTAGATGTTATATATACAGACTTTGCAAAAGCATTCGACAAGGTCGACCACGACATTTTGCTCAATAATTTCTGTAAGCTGGGATTTTCAATTGAGATTTTGGAACTATGCGCGTCTTATTTAAAGGGCCGTCAACAATATGTGGTATTCAAAGGGGGTTGTTCGGAAAAAGTTATTACTCGCTCAGGCGTACCCCAGGGCTCCAACTTGGGTCCATTTTTCTTTCTATTCTTGATAAACACTTTGCCAAACTGTATAAGATCAACAGAATGCTTGATTTTCGCAGATGATTTTAAATTATATAGAAAGATTAATCAAATCGATGATTGTTATATTCTACAGGAAGATCTGGAAGCAGTGGCAACCTGGTCAGAAAACAACAGACTACCTCTTAATATAGAAAAATGTTTTTCGGTGTCTTTTTCAAGGAAAATATAAAAATATAAACAATAATATTCTCGCTGATAAAAATGTTATGAAAGACCTAGGTGTTTACTTTGACAGAGAACTCAATTTCAATCATCATGTGAATACAATAATCAAAAGAGGGTATAAGATATTAGGATTCGTAATTAGGATTTCCTGTAGATTCACAGATATAAAAACATTGATGGTATACAACATGACGTAAGTGTTCATTCTGGAATACGCCTCTATAGTCTGGTCAACGTACTACGGAAAACACAAAAATGAATTTGAAAAGATTCAAACAAAATTCCTCAGATATCTCTACTTCGAAAAAACAGTCTCTTACTGTATTGATTTTTCTATACATTCTGAAATCATCCACGAAGAGTAAGCTCTTGGAATATCCGACTGATCCCGATAGATCATTCATGAATAAAATAAATAGCAGTGGTGCTAGGTTTGACCCTTAAGGCACTCCAGAATGCACACTATACTCCGATGAGGTGTTTCCGTGGCAACCTTCCCATCAAGTAACTCTTAAAAAATTCATTATTCACCCCATACTTTGTTAGAAGGATATCGTTATCAACGGTATCGAAAGCCTTTTTGGAATACGTGTAAATGGTATCTAACTGAGCTGTTTCCTCAAACACTCTATAAATTTCATTCGTAAATGAGAACAAATAAGAGTTTACCGATTTTTTATTCGTAAATCTGTATTGTTCATTCACAATACAGTGTTCTACATGCAGATACAGCCTATCATGCAAAATGTGCTCAAATAGTTTTGCATGGGCTGATAAGATTAAGACAAACCTGTAATCTGTAATCTCAAACTTGTCCCCCTTCTAAATATAGGTGGGCATGCAGAATATTTCCAATATAGTGAAGTAATATAAGATTTTGGCTTGAGAAAGTTAGGGGACGGCGGTTACTTTTTACTGTTCATTAGTTATGATGTTGGGAACAACCAGCCGTAAGGTGTGTACTCTATTCATTATCTAACAGAAAGTTGCAGAAAAACATTGTTCATTGATTATTTTATTTTTTTCCAAAACTAATAGTGCCATTCGAAAAAATGGAAGATTTTACATGAAGAAAGTGAATGAAGTTTTTCTTTATAACAAAAACTGTAAGTTGCAGATCTTTTTTCTAACATACGAAAATGTGGGGCGGCGACACTGAAGCACGTAGCCACGAGCCGCTTCACTCAATTTGTTATAACTCTTGATCTAATTGATCAAATTGAGCTGATAATTATTAAAATGAAATTAAAAAAAAAGTTAACGAGGTGTCATGATTTCGATTAAGAAAAACAATTAACAGGAATAGTACATATATGAAGTTACATCAAAGTAGAATTTTCTATAATAGTATATTATGATACACGTGTATGAGTGAGCCTTTAAAGCACGCGCAAGTAGTTTGGAGGCAGTCCGCTCCGCGTCGTGACTTCAACGTTGCAAGTGCCTCGAAAGCACTTACACACATTTATCATACGCAATTTTCTCATTATACCTGCATCATAACTTGAATAACAATGCTGGTAATGAATTTCAGATCGGGATAATGTTCCTTATATTTTAAAACATCTAATCAGGTATGTAATGGACACGTCACTGATGTCACGTCTTGTTGATATGGATAAAGCAATCGTTTCTCACAAGCTTATTTGACAGTTCATACGATTGATAATTTTAGAATAGTTCAATCAAGGAGAAATCCCATCCGAAATTTCAAAGGTAGCCGAGGATGCTGAATCAAAATTGATACCAGAAAAATCCAGAAATTCCAATTATAGAGAATATGAAAAGTTAATGCTATGGATCGAGAAGAAACAGACTCAAATTGTTTTATATTTTTGATGTTTTTTGACACATAAATAAAAAGTTGTACTTGTTTTTGTTACCTAGAAACTAAAACACGAAAAATAACCTTGACATTTCATTTGAAAAAATACAGTGGTATAATATTTGAATTATTTCAAAAAATAACAGAAAAAACTCTAGTTTGAATGTGATATTGAAATTTTTCAATAGCACTTTCTGAAGATTGCAAACTGTAGTTTCAGGAAGTTTGATCTGTTTCATTAAAAAAAATTAATTAATGATGAAATTTTGCCAAAAACCAAAAAATAAACTATGTTGCTCTAAAATCCGTGAAATTTGTTGTTAAATAAACTTTGATAAGTTTATACCGAAAACAATGAGCTTAACTAATCAATATATATTCATATGACGACCTCAAACAATATATACTAAGCGGATTTTTTTTTAATATAAGTGTTGTATCGAATTCGAAAATATTACGTTTTTTAGTAATTTGACGAAATGTCCATTCCTGAGTTCCTGCTTGGAATTCTTATAAGTTACTTTTTACTGTAAAGTGGTTACTTTTTACTGTACATTAGTGATGATGTTGGAAACAACATATAAAAAGCAACCAACCGTAAAGTGTGTGCTAAGTTAATTATTCAACAAATGAGTTGCCAAATTACATTGAATATTGAATATTAAACATGAAATTGAATGGTGCTAACGGCGACTCTGGAGTGCAGCTCTGGAACAGCACGCACCCACGAGCGCTCTACACTTAATTTGTTATAACTCCTGATCTAATTGGTCAAATCAAGTTAACAAAAATGTAACTGAAAGAAGAAGAATGCAGCTAGCGATGAATCATGTTTATATACGTGAGAAAATATGTATAGGAAATAGTACGTATCTGAAATTACGTCAAAATAGATTTCGGTCTAAAATCAATTAAAAATATGCCATTTTTTTATTTTCAAGATAAATATCTGAAATTTCCACAGATTTCTCTCAAAATGACAAATTAAAAAAAGTGCAATTGAAAAAAATTCATTTCGAAAAATACAGAGCTCAAAATATTGAATAATTAAAAAAAAATACAAATTTGAATTTTCAGGCCAGGCTTCAAACTCTGGTTTGAAATGTGATATTTCGATATATATATATATATATATATATATATATATATATATATATATATATACCAGGTGGTCCACTCACGACTATCCACCCTCAATAACTCCCAGAAAAATTATTTTACAAAAGATCGCCGAGACACATTGGTTTTTATTTGGAGGGGGACACCATTTGACGAGAAGAAGATATGTTATGCTTCAACCATCCCACTCCCCAGAGCAACCCCCTCTATAATTCTAATAGGGAATGAGGGTCGTGTCATACATCATTGTGAAAATAATTCAATTCTAATACTAGCAGTGCAAAATTTTCCGAATTTGAATGAGGCGTTCTCGAGATATTCGAGTTCAAAGGTTCAAAATGATCTCCATTATTGTCTCCCAGACAGTAGAACAGTTCAGTCGAAATTATCCACCGATTGTCCCATTTCATTTGCTCACCAAGTACACGTTCCAGTTTCTTGTTGTCCACATGATTGTCAAAGAAAAAATACTAATTTCTGAGAACAATTTTTTTGTGAAATGGTGAGAGTGTAAAATCGAAAAGTGACCACGTATTACAACAATTCTACTTGTATCGCGATGGTTTACACAGAAGACGAGAAAGTTGAAATGATTTTTATTTTTGCTGCTCAAAATGAGTATGCACGAGCACCAGCCTGGACCTCCAATGGGAGACACGACAACAGAAACGTAACTCACAAGTGAGTATTGGGAAAAATTTTTAGAGAAAAAGGTTTTGGTGTTTTTTGATCATTCTAGATATATCTTGGAAATTCCGAAACGAGATCAATCAAATGGGAGTTCAAGGACAGTTGTCTACACGGCAACACAGTAGGATAACATGCATATCGAGAATTTCCATAATGAGGGTGCTAAAATTGCACAAATTTCATCTGTTTTAGTTGCATCTTCACCATGAACTGGATGAGGATGACAACGACTGACGATCTGAATTTTGCGAAACCACGGATTCATTAAGCATATTTGCTTCAGTGATGAGTGCTAATTTTTTTTTGAACGGGTTAGTGAACAGACACAATTCTCGGTATTGGAGTCAAAACAACCACCACCTACTAAGAGATGAGCACACACGATGGCCTCAGAAGTAGAATGGGTGGGCAGGCATTCTGGGTAATACAATCATTGGCCCAATATTTATCCAAGGTGATTTGAAGAGTGCGGTTTATTTGGATATCTGATTGAACCACTTATTTCGGATGCTGTTAACACGAACCTTGATGATGATGGTAATCCAAATCTATCGGCAGATAACTTTCATTTCCAGCAAGATGAGGCACCACCTCATTTCCTATTACAGGTGAGAGAATGGCTATCCCAAACTTTTCCAAACAATTGCATAGGTCTTCGAGGTCCAATAGAATGGCCAGCACACTCGCCGGACTTGGCACCCAATCATTATTTTCTTCGCGGTCATTTGAAATCCGTTATATATTAAACTCAACCTACTGACCTGAACGATTTAGTGAAAAGAATTATAACTGAATGCCAGGCAATTACCACAGAAACAGTTTCAATGATGCAGGAGGCATTTGAAAATAGACTCTACCACTGTCTGGGAGGTAATGGCAGTCTTTTTGGAAATGTTTTGTGAATAAGTGTTCAATAATCTATTTCGTATAATTTATTTACTCACAATTCACCAATGTACCATTTGGACTCGAATATCTCGAGCCCGCCTCTTTCAAATTCAGAAAATTTTGCACTGCTGGTATCAGAATTGAATCACCTTCACAATGATGTACGACATGACCCTCATTCCCAATTAAAATTATAGAGGGTGTTGTTCTGGGGAGTAGGGGGTTGAAGTATAACATATCTTCTTCAACTAGTCCCCCTCCAAACAAAAATTGACGTGTCTCGGCGATTTTTTTTAAAGTTATTTTGCTGGGAGTTATCGAGGGTGTATAGTCGTAAGTGGACCACCCGGTATATATATATATTATATATATATATATATATATATATATATTTATATATATATTTATATATTTATACAGTGCTAGTCAAAAGTCCCCTCCCCCCCTCGTATCTTTTGAACGGGTATACTTATATTAATGAAATTTGGAGGGTGGAAATAAACGGATGTAGGCTTCTCAACTGGTCATAACAGGTGACGCAATAGTCATAAATGACGTCACAAGGCCACTGTGACCAATAATTTTAAATGGGACCCTATGGCAAGTGACAGCTCGTTTGAAAGGTATTGAAAATACCTATTCAGTCATACCAATTTTGTTTGGGTTTCGGCTGATTTTGATTGATAAATTGAAGAAATACGAAAATTATAGTTTCCATTTAATTAATAAAGATTTTAAAGTACGCCTCTGGTTAATTGTCAAAAAGGTTGACGTTTTTGAATTCTCTACTTGTCAAAAGTGTTTATACCTTGAAAATTTACCTAAGCTATTGTTTAACGAGACGTTTAAGTGTTTACATAGGCAAAATGGTACGTACTGTAACCGACAAAGTAGCAGCTATCTTGATAATTGGTGAATGTAGAAACAATTTCCATGCAGAGGAACGACTGTTTAATGAGAGGTACCCCGATCGCCCTATATCGAGGGTTTATTTGAGGGAGCTTCTTCGGAAGTTTGAAGCATCAGGTAGTGTTCAAGATGCCAAACGATCTGGTCGACCAACAATTAGTGATGACAAAAAAATTTACATAATTGGAGAAATGGTAGTAAACCCTACTTCTTCCAAAATTTCCAAAATTTGCCCCGTAAAAAGCATTCATATGAACCAACAACCAGGCTACATACAGACAATTTGTTTTAGTGACGAAAGTACTTTCTTTCTCAATGGAAATGTTAACACTCAAAATGTGAGGTATTGGAGTGACACAAATCCTCACATCTTTCGTGAAAAACATACTCAATTTCCAGAAAGAGTAAATGTTTGGGCAGGTATTTGGGAAACCACATAGTTGGGCCTCTTTTTCTCAAGCTAACTTAACCGGGAATTGTATCTGGAGATGTTACAAAATGATATTGAGGCGTTAATTCTTGAAATTCTAGAAGATAATCCAGATGAATTCGACAGCTTGGAAATACCGTTTCAACAAGATGGTGCTCCTGCACACTATTACGGTGCAGTAAGACGTTACCTAGATGAAGAATATCGTGGTAGATGCATTGGACGACGAGGTTCGATCGAATGACCAGCTCGGTCACCGGACCTTACACCATTAGATTTTTTTCTATGGGGGTACTTGAAATCTAAGGTTTACGCTACAGCACCTGACAGTATTGCCATTCTGAAACAACGAATTGTTGAAGAATGTAGGGCAATTTCCGCTCACACTGGGACGAGTACGACAAGAGTTTATCAATAGGATGCATTACTGCCAGGAAGTAGATGGAGCACATTTTGAACACTTATTATAAGAACTGGTTTTTAAATCTTTATTAATTAAATGCGAAACTATAATTTTCGTATTTCTTCAATTTATCAATCAAAATCAGCCGAAACCCAAACAAAATTGGTATGACTGAATAGGTATTTTCAATACCTTTCAAACGAGCTGTCACTTGCCATAGGGTCCCCATTTAAAATTATTGGTCACAGTGGCCTTGTGACGTCATTTATGACTATTGCGTCACCTGTTATGACCAGTTGAGAAGCCTACATTCGTTTATTTCCACCCTCCAAATTTCATTATTATAAGTATACCCGTTCAAAAGATACGAGGGGGGGAGGGGACTTTTGACTAGCACTGTATATTTATATATATATATATATATATATATATATATATATATATATATTTATACATATATAATAATAATAATAATAAAATATTTATTCAGTTCATTTGCATAAAAATTATCAATGTAAACATAAACATAAACAGTTTTGAATAAATAACAGATTTTGAATAAAATAAAATCAAATATTTCAAATTGATCAAATTTTTAATGTCCAGGTTCACTTTAGCCTAAGCTAGACTGTGTTCCAAGACACAAAGCGGTATTTGATCTTTTTGAAATATATTAAACTAATGTAATAAAAATTTAGTACTAGTAAAATAATCTAAAGTTACTTAAGGTAATTTTAAGCAGGTGAGAGATAATTTACATGAATGTACCAATAACAGTGGTCACATACTGAAAAATTAGTTAACTACACATTTATAAATACATATACACTTCACTCACGAATGTAGAGTAAAACATGTACACTCACAATAATAATAACAATAATATTTATAGTATTTATAGCTAGATTAAGTGTTTCTATCATAATGAGAAATTGAGACTTTCAGAAATACTATAGACTAATAAAAATACTACTATGTTGATAAATGAATATTGTAGGTAGAATATATAAGTATAGAAGTTGGACTTACTTACTATTAATAGTGTTTGTTGTTCATCTCTTATGTATGCCCTATTTTAGTTGAATCCGCACGCCTATGCGTGATCAGTTGTTCTTCGTAAATATAGCGGCAATGTCACTGCTGTCAAATAGAGAATTGACTGAATACATACTCTTGTCAACGTAAAACATTAAAAAAGAATAAGTTAACACAACGTGGAGTGCTGTCTTATTCAAAACCTCATTTTTGGAAACGAGTTACCACAACTCGTCGATCAAACCAACGCGGACGAACGTCCCAAAAATACATGGTCCTAACGAGCCGCATCGAAATACCAGCCGAGACGAAGCAGTGAAACGAGCCGCCTAGCGTCAAGCGAATTCAACGCCCTACCAGTGTAGTGAGTCACCCTCTTCCTTCCTCTCACATCATCTTATTCCAATCTTTATTGCTTTATTTGGAGAGTTGCGGTGTGTGAACGTTTGAATCTCTTATTTATTAAAATGGCAGATCTAAATGCACTGAAGTTGAAAAGAGGCCAAATTAAAGCTAGGGTCACCCGATTTCAAAGTTTTTTGAACGCTTTCAACCCGGAAACGAATGATATAAATGAATTGAAAACTAGGTTAGAATCACACGAGCCACTGTTAGAGCAATTTGAATCGATTCAAAATGAAATTGAAGCGATAGATAACGTTATTCAGGAGCAAGAACGGGAGATGTTTGAAGATTCGTACTTCAAGACTATTGCTCAAGCGAAAAGCATAATTATATCGGAATTCAATAAACTCGAAGCTCAAAATATACAGACTACAAATTCGTCCTCTAGCCGAGGAGGAAACGGTGTTAATGTTAATAGTATTAATGATGATAATAATGCACAAGCGCAAGGTCGCGTTAAATTGCCACAACTAAGTCTACGCGATTTTTACGGGCATTATAATCAATGGATAGCTTTCAGGGACACCTTCAACTCATTAATCGATGACAATAAATCGTTATCAGACATACAAAAATTTCATTATTTGCATTCGTGTGTAAAAGGAGAGGCCGCGCAAGTCATACACTCACTCGAAGTTACCAATGCGAATTATTCTATAGCCTGGACTATGCTGAAAGAACGCTTCGAAAATAACAAACTCATAATACACACTCACATCAAAGCAATTTTTGAGCTATATCCCGTAAAACTTGAGTCTCATGTATATCTAAGAAAGCTTCTCGACAACTTTAACAAAAATCTACGTGCCCTGAAGGCATTAAAGGAACCTATTGAAAAATGGGATACTCTTCTCATATACATTTTATCATCGAAACTTGATCCCATTAGCAAAAGGGAATGGGAACAAACAGCCAGTGATTCTCCAAAACTAGCGGAATTAACAGAGTTTCTGACGAAACGCTGTCAATTACTAGAGACGATTGAAAATAAAACCAAGACTCCTAAACCGGGTGTATCGAATCGCGAAGAAAAATCTCACTCTCACTTATCCATGCAAAGAATATCTTGTTCTTTTTGCAATCAACCTCATTTCAATTCCCAATGCAATAAATTTAAAAAAATGTCCATTCCCAGTAGATTCGCAGAAGTAAAAAAGCTAAAGCTATGTTCTAATTGCTTGAGGCCAAATCACTTCCAACAAAACTGCCGTTCATCCAACTGTCGTTTCTGTAATGAAAAACATCACTCCCTTTTACACTCTCCGCACGCCAATGACACCGCGCGTTCAACCGACAACAATGTACAGTCGACATCGACCGGTGAATCACGACAGCTAAACGAAGG
Source organism: Gonioctena quinquepunctata (assembly GCA_018342105.1). Lineage (NCBI taxonomy): Eukaryota > Metazoa > Arthropoda > Insecta > Coleoptera > Chrysomelidae > Gonioctena > Gonioctena quinquepunctata. The sequence goes on along the minus strand of JAFIRS010001792.1, from coordinate 176,159 downwards.
CGAGCACGGTGAAACTACGCAAATGCAGCATTCGCTAGCTACCATGAAAATCAAAGACAGGGGCGCATCTGTACCAGTCTTCAAATCATATTCATCGCAAGTATTTCTCGCCACAGCCATAATAAATGTACGCGACTTTGAAGGGAATTTAGTAGCGTGCAGGGCGATGTTGGATAGCGGATCGCAATCGAACTTCATCACAAATCATCTGGCAAATAAACTCAAATTGAAAACGTTCAGAATTCATATTCCAGTGGCGGGCATCAACAACTCTATCAGCAATATATCGAATAAAATTGAAACCTTCATATATTCAGTCGACGGAAAATACAAATCTAAAGAAACCTTTTTAGTAATCGATAAAATAGCCGAGTATATGCCACAAATATCATTCGACATCTCGACAATAAATTTACCGAAAAATATAATTCTGGCAGATAGCACCTTCAATGAATCGAAGCCAATTGATATTTTGATAGGGGCTAGGATGTTTTTCGACATATTGTGTGTAGGTCAAATAAAGACAAATGCGAGCAATCCGATCATTCAGAAAACCAAACTAGGTTGGGTAGTCTCCGGACATTTAAATGTGGAAAATTACGATACGCGAATTTCATGCAATATTGCTATAAGTAATGGCGAATTATACGAACAGCTACAAGCGTTCTGGAAAATAGAAGAGGTAATAACAAAAAACCACTACACTTTGGAAGAACTCGAATGTGAAGAACATTATGCTAAAACATTCCGGAGAGATGATCAAGGTCGTTTCGAAGTAACCTTACCGGTGAAGGATGAGCTTAATCAATTGGGCGAATCCGAGAAAGCCGCGATCACCCGATTTTCCTCGATTGAAAAACGATTCATACGCGACTCAGAATGCAAAAGGGCGTACGTGAATTTCATGAATGAGTACATTCAATTAGGGCATATGACGGCAGTCGATTTAAACAATGATGTTGCCGATACTAAATGTTATTTACCGCACCACGGGGTGTTAAAGGAAAGTAGCACCACTACTAAACTTCGTGTCGTTTATGATGCATCTAATCCAACAAGCTCCGGTTTATCTTTGAATAATGTTTTGAAGGTAGGACCAACGATTCAATCGGAACTATTCTCAATCATTCTTAAATTCAGAAAGCATAACGTTGTATTCATTGGTGACGTAAAAATGATGTATCGACAAATAAATTTGAATGAAACGCAACGCGATCTTCAAAGGATATTATGGCGTTCTAATCCGAGCGACGAATTGAAACACTACCGTCTCAATACTGTGACGTACGGGACGGCATCAGCTAGTTTTTTAGCTTGTCGTTCGTTAATGCAATTGGCGTATGAATATGAGAATATTTACCCTCATGCAAGCAATGTAATTAAGCAAGATTTTTATGTTGACGACCTAATCACGGGCGCAAATTCGGTGTCTGAAGCGCTCACGCTAAAAAAACAAGTTGTAGAAATATTAGAAAGTGGAAAATTCCCATTGAGAAAGTGGGCATCAAACTGCGAAGAATTATTAGATAACTCTGATGTAAATTCACTACCAAAATATGACATATCGAATGACAAAACTGTCAAAACATTGGGGCTCATGTGGAACCCAAGTAATGATACATTTGCGTATAGTATTGATATAAATTTGAAAACTCCAGTTACGAAACGCACGATCCTTGCGACCATATCAAAAATCTTTGATCCCTTGGGACTGATCGGCCCAATCATCGTCCTAGCAAAACTTATTTTACAGAAGCTCTGGGAGTTACGTTCGGAGTGGGACGAATCAATCCCCCTTGACATGCATACCACATGGCTACAGCTCTGCCGTCAACTCCCAAGTATAAATGAGATTCGTATTCCTCGTCAAATGACCGTTCGTCAAATGGTCGAAATTCAAATGCATGGATTCTGTGACTCCTCAGAGCGAGCTTATGGCGTCGCGATTCACATTCGCACTACTGACAGCAACGGTGTCAATTTTTCAAAATTGTTGTGTGCAAAGTCTAAAATCGCCCCATTGAAGAAATTAACTTTACCTCGCTTAGAACTCTCAGGCGCTCTTGTACTCGCGCGCTTAACAAATAAGGTGGAAAAATCTTTGAACATGGGCGTGCTAAGAAAATTGTATTGGTGCGATTCAACTATCGTGTTAACTTGGTTGAAATCGGAACCAAATAATTGGAAAACCTTTGTAGCCAATCGGACATCCGAAATACGAGATTTAACTGATCCACATGCTTGGAGACACATAGAAGGTAGTAGAAACCCTGCCGATATCATTTTCCGAGGTGAAAACCCTGAAAAATTAATTCAAAACGAGTTATGGTGGTCCGGTCCACCTTTTTTACAAATGGTCGAAGCTGATTGGCCAGAATCACGCGCCGAGCTGACACCCGATACAGCTGAAAGACGTAAACAAGCACAACTGTCTTGTGAGTCTTACAATCCTCAATTCATTCTAGGAAGATTTTCCTCTTTCACCAAAACTCATCGTGTATTTACATACATGTTGAGATATGTGCACAATTGCAATCCTAAAAATAAAATAAAGATTAATGGTAATTTAACTCGCGATGAACTGGACAATTCGCTCATTTTACTACTGAAGCTATGTCAAGCATCAAGTTTCTCACGGAAATTCACGCATTGCAAACAAAGAGGGCTTTATCAGAATCGAGTAAATTACTATCATTAAATCCCTTTTTGGACTCGAACGGGTTATTGCGCGTCGGCGGAAGAATAGTATATTCCCATGAGAGACTAGATAAAAAGCATCCTATATTGCTGCCCGACAATAACGCATTTACTATAAAATTGATTCAATATGAACACATTCGAACACTTCATTCCGGGCCTACATCCACTTTAAATGCTGTGAGGAGCAAATATTGGCCTATTAACGGAAGGAGTGTGGTTCGGGGTATCATACGCAAGTGTGTAACTTGTTGTGAGGCGAGGCCTCCGATTTCAAACCCTCTCATGGGGAACATTCCTGAGGCCAGGTTAGTCCCGAAGCGTCTTTTCTCGCGTGTTGACTATGCGGGGCCCATTCTTATTGAAGATAGTTTTATACGATCAAGAAAATTTGTAAAATCGTATATTTGTATTTTTGTATGTTTTGTAACTAAAGCGGTGCACATTGAACTGGCTACTAGCTTATCTACTGAAGCGTTCCTTAACTGTCTCAAAAGATTTGTTTCATGTCGTGCTTTATGTACAGATATTTATTCTGACAACGGCAGTAACTTCGTGGGAGCGAATAATGAGTTGAAGGCCATTGTCAATGACATTAAAAAATCTACTCAATCCGGAGAAACAAGAGATTATCTTTTGAAAAATTCCATCTCGTGGCACTTCATACCCCCGCTAGCTCCCCACCAAGGTGGATTGTGGGAGGCTGCTGTTAAGGCGACAAAATATCATTTAACTCGAATTCTAGGGAATGCACATTTAAATTACGAATGTTTGTACACCGTACTCTGCCAGATTGAGGCAATATTGAACTCCCGTCCTATCACTGTCCTATCTCACGACCCAAACGATTTATCCGCACTAACCCCGGCTCACTTCCTGGTTGGTGACTCCATGATAGCTGTACCTCAACGTGACGTCACCGAGCTGCCAACAAATAGATTGAAGCTGTTTCAGCGACTGCAGCAATTAACCCAACACTTCTGGAAGCGTTGGTCGTTGGAATATATATATTACTTCTTCGCAACAGCGCAGCAAGTGGAAGGCAAAAATCCCGGAATCAGTCAGAACGAACTCACTTGTACTTTTACGAGAGGAGAATCTACCACCAATGCAATGGCGTCTAGGTCGCATCGTCGCCGTCCATCCAGGAAGGGACAATGTGGTGCGAGTGGTTAGTGTTCTGACCAAGAATGGTGTTGTAAAGCGTAGTGTAACAAAAGTTAGTGCTCTACCTATTGACTAGAGGAAAGCCTCATATATGGACAATTATATGTAACTATAGACTATTGGAGCTGACCTTTTATATTTTTTGAGTCAGTAATGTATCTTCTTTGTTGAAAGCCCAAGCTTTCAAGGCGGGCTGTATGTTTGTTGTTCATCTCTTATGTATGCCCTATTTTAGTTGAATCCGCACGCCTATGCGTGATCAGTTGTTCTTCGTAAATATAGCGGCAATGTCACTGCTGTCAAATAGAGAATTGACTGAATACATACTCTTGTCAACGTAAAACATTAAAAAAGAATAAGTTAACACAACGTGGAGTGCTGTCTTATTCAAAACCTCATTTTTTTGGAAACGAGTTACCACAACTCGTCGATCAAACCAACGCGGACGAACGTCCCAAAAATACAAATAGCAATGGTGATTGATTAGCAGATTTCAGATTGGATTGTATATACATGTATCTGTTCTGTTATTGGTGTGTTTATAATATTTTGACTGTTGATATAAGTAGCCAATTTGTTACTATGTTTTTGAATTTTTTTTTGTTAATTTCCTTTTTCAAACTTATTGGTAGATAATTGTATAATTTCTGTCCCACGTGTAGGAAACTTCGCTGTCCAATGGACTTCTGAGACTTAGGGAGCACTATATTGGCATTTTCTCGAAATCTTGTTGAATAAATGTGAGTTTTATTTATATCTATTAAATTATGTTTGACTACATTGAGTATTGAGGTTTTGTAGAATAGATTTCTAATATTCAATAATTCAGAATTCTGGAAAAGGAGAATCGATGAATACTGGCTATTGAGTTTATACATTATTTTGATTATTTTCTTCTGTGCTATTTCTAGAGGTTTTATATTATTAGAGTATGCACCACCCCATCCGGTTATGCCATAGTTCAGGAGTGATTGGACCAAACTGAAATACATACATTTCAGATTTATTTCATCTAGTATGAATGTCATTTGTTTGAATAGGTACATTAATGATCTTATTTTTTTGGTCAAGTTCTGAATTTGAAGATCGCATTTCAGATTATTATCAATAATTATCCCTAGGTATTTTGTGTTGGTTGTTGTTTGAATATTATACGTATTATTTCTCAAAGGTAGATTCAGGATCAATTGTTCAGTATTTGGGAGACCATTTTTATAATTTGAAAAAGGTAGATATACAGTTTTATCCATATTAATTGTGAGGAGATTGTCATCGAACCATTTTATTATTTTTCCTAAAATTCCTAAAAAAAATTTATTTTGGTTTCTACTTCTTCCCAAGAGTTTCCATCCATAAGAAGTACGGTGTCATCAGCGTATGAAATTATTGTTCCTTGACAATTCAAATATAGCAGTTCATTTAAATAAATTATAAATAGTATGGGTCCTAATACTGTTCCTTGTGGTATTCCATAAGTTATCTCTCTTCGGCTACTCATTGTGTTATTGATCTTCACTAGTTGTTTCCTTTTTTTTAGGTAGCTTTGGAAGAGTGAGAGCGCGGGGCCACGAATACCTATGTCGTTTAGTTTGGATAACAGTTTGTTGTGACTTACGGTATCGAAGGCTTTTGCCAGATTGATGAATATTCCTGCGCATGGCCTGCTTTTATCTAAGTTTGAGTAAATTTTATTCACTAGTAGAGCAATTGCGTCATTAGTAGATATTCCGGTTCTTAATCCAAATTGTAATTTAGATAACGCTTTCGTGTTTTCTAAGAAGTTCACCAACCGTTCTTTCAGGGTCCTTTCAAAGATTTTACTCAGACTGGATGAGATACTGATGGGACGGTAATTTTTTGGGTCAGTACGATTTCCATGTTTGAAGATTGGTTTTATTACAGCTATTTTGAACTGAGTTGGACATTTTCCTTCACTAAACATAAGATTAATTAAGTGACATAATGGTTTTGCAATAGAGTTGCTTATTTCTTTTAGGGCTAAGGTTGTGATGTTGTCAAAGCCTGGTGACGAATTGTTTTTCAAAGAATGAATAATATTTTTTATTTCAGTTTCCGTAACGGGCTGTAGAAATATCGAATTTAATGTAGTTCGGGTTTCATTTTTAGTATGTACTGTCTGCTTGTTTGCGACCTTCATATCGTTTGCCATTTTCTCACCTACAGTGGCGTAGTGGTTGTTAAATATATCGACAATATTAGTGAGATCCTTTTCAATTTCGTTATTTTCATTCAGGATCTCGGTTATATTATTATCTACTTGGGTTACATTTCTGTTAGCATACTCATTGACTGTTTGCCATATTTTTTTGCTATTTTTCGAATTTTGCATAATTATATTTTTGTAGTAGTTTTGGTTCAGTCCTGAAATTAGTTTAACCATTTTGTTTCTATAGATTTTATATTCATTGTATGAGTGCGTGTCTTTATTCTTCTTGAATAGCTTGAATAATTTATCCCTTTCTTCCATTGATTTTATTAGGCCTTTCGTTATCCATGGTTTTTTTTTGTGTTTAACTTCTGTGATTTTGATAGATGTACTTTCATTCATATTTTTCATTATAACATGGGATATATGATCTGCGGTTTGTTGAATATTATTATTAGTGTAGATGTCTTCAAAAGTTTCTTGTTGCATTAAATTTTAATTTTCTGTAGTCTTGTATTTGTTTTATTTACCTTTTGGTTCATCGTTTTGGATATTATAGTTGAGAATAATTGGGAAATGGTCTGTAATCTTCGAATGGAGAATAATTGGATCAAGTGATTTATCTTCAATATATTTACTCTTGAAAAAAATATGATCTCTGCATGATGAAGTTTTTTTTTCTATTCTAGTAGGTTTATTTATTAATGATTTGAATCCGTTTTCGTATAATGTATTGAGGTAATCTTGTATTTCAATTGAGTCACTAAGCATGTTCATATTTATGTCACCAATGAAAATGTCAGTTTCACTTTTTGTAGCCGTTTTTATATAGTTTGATAATTCATCATTAAATGTTTTTATGTCAATCGTGTGGGGTCTGTATACAGCAGTAATAGACGTTTTTTTGTTATCTAGTTTCACTGTTGGCCTAACTATTTTGATTCTTGCTATGTAGTGTATTGTGGATTCTATTTGCAAAATATTTCTCACATATACAAGGACCCCATCATTTTGGTTTATATCTCCGTTATTATAGATTTTTCTATAGTTTTTGAGTTCGAATAGATCAGGATTATATATATATATATATATATATATATATATATATATATATATACATATATATATATAATATATATAATATATATATATATATATATATATTTATATATATATATATATATATATATATATATATATATATAACATGTTGCGTAGAGGCCACATTTTTCAACCGAATGTAACTAAATTAGGCACAAAAATACTTCTCATCAATATTTCGGCTGATAGCCCAGTAGTTTCAAAATGGCGGCTTTTTGAATATTTACAAAAATTCGTAATATTTCATTTCCATATCCAATATCAGCAAAATCATTTGATAGAACTTCATCAGCTGCACAACTTTAACCCGAAAAGTTTTTCTCCAAGATGTACACACAAATAAAAAATAACTGTGAATTATCATTCATGAAATCCACCTCCACTAATGGCCACGCCATCGTTTTTTTTACTATCATATTTTTGTTCGGCGACCTCGGGAACCCCAATAATTGAAATTGCTTCGAAATTCATTGAGCTATTTCAAATTTGCCTAACAATTTTTTTATCAATGTTTAAACAATTAATAAAGATATAAGTTCATAACTTTTTTCTGCAAGTTATTTCTAAGTAATATCAGAAGGATTTAGGAAAATCCCTGGCGTCCTCCAGGATTCCGAAGTTATACATAATTCCAAGCTATTTTCACTCCACTGATAGCCTGGAGAGACACCCGATTTTATTATATATATATATATATATATATATATATATATATAAATATATATATATATATATATAATAATATATATATATATATATATATATATATATATATATATATATATAAATATATATATATGATGACTCGAGAGTATCACCGCTATCACCAAAATCTATCGTGAGTGGAGAAGCATACGTCCTCTTCTATGATCAAGAGGACACCAAATCACAGTTTTGAATAGAGCATTTTACTTATTTACATCATATATTTTATATTCATCTTCACCTTAAGAAATTTTATATTTATATATTATATATATATATATATATATATATATATATATATATATATATATATATATATGGTTTTATCTCTTTATCGTAATCCCCATTTTCCACCGAGTTCACTCTGAAAATATCGTTAGTGTAGTCTGAGAGTTAATTCGATACATTCGCGTCATATATTACAGGATCAGTTTCATATATCGTAGAAAAATATTTGACGAAAGCCTCAGCCGATTCACCTTCAGAAAATTGTACATTATTCCAACGAAACTTCTCTGTAGTCACACCGTTTTTTTGTTGGTTTTCATAAAATTCCAAAATGTATCAACATCAACCGCAATTTTATTTTCTCTCTTCCATATTTTTCCCATAGTCTCTTGGTGTAGTTGATTTCAATTTATTCCTCTTATTTCATTAAATTTATGATTATAGTAATCTAATACGTGTTTGAGTTCATTCAGTCTTGATTTTTATGTTACAAGCTCTTCGGTTCATTTCGTAAACCACTTTGGAAAGTACCTCGGGTGTTGTTCATCTCTATATTTCGGTATTTTTGTCCAAATATCGCGTACATTATTTTGTAAAAGTTTTCAACATCCTTATCTACGTCTTTTTGTTCTCAAACCTAAATCCGCTGTTGCAATGTCGTTAGTTAGTTACTCATATAGTAAGCACTATGATCTGTTAATGTTAGAAACTGTGATGAGAAATAGCTAATTATGTTTCATGTTGAATATATGTGATTTCGCCGTGCATCTTCAGGAATTATTTTTTTATTTGAAGAAAAAAATACCAGATTCCATATACTGCCAATATTGGACTTTCTCAAAATTTAATATTTTTCAAATATTCTCATGATGAAAAAAATGTTTCCCTACAATTCATTCAGTAAGGAATTCCGCAAGTTTGCATAGGTTTAAATTTCTCCATATCTTTAACTCTTTCTGGAATTCCTATGATTATGATCGAATAAGAATTATCCGGTAGTTTTTTTGTTATTATGAAACTAATATCCACCCAAAAAATATAGATAATTATTGGGGTTATCGATGAAAATATGATATTTACAATTTTTTTCATTTCATCCACATTCACTTTTCGTTCAGTGACGTTACAGATATTACGTGACTGCTTCCCAACGCACAAATTGTTACTTCCACCCTCCTTGACTGGAGTAATCATTACTTCCCTCCGATTCTCCCGGATCTACTCAAACATGAATCCAATAACTCACATTCACCTAATGGCACTTATTCCTTTTCCTGCTTCAGCATTCCCTCTGCATATCCATCTCTCACTACTAATGCCTTTCCGACTCCGAAAGGAATAATTTTATATTCGCACGATATTGAAGAAATGAATGATGTGGCGGCCAAATGTATTTAGCATATATTCCTTCTCATTTTTCGGGTTTTCTGTTTCCCGAGAGTCGAAAGAATTAGATTTAATCAGTTCTGAAAAGTAAAATTAGTGCAGCCTCAAAGCGTAATCGAGTTTTGAAAGTTTTTGGAATGGAAGAAGTAGAAAAATATTTTTACGCAAGTATCTCAGAAACTGTTTTGAAATGTATCACTTCCTTTGATCTTCCCAGAAACACTTCGGACAGAGCTCTGTTTTCTCGATCCCCATAACAGTTCAGCTGCTCAACAAATACTGCTTTTCCGATACAGTTCATTTTCATAAAATCTATGTGGAGGTAAGTGAAAACAAAACAACAATCGCAGAGATACATTTTGTCAGCTGACAACATGGATAAACGGAGTATCTCCAATTGTGCGCGGTAGCTGTTGGTAGCTGTTGCTTGTATCCGTGTTTTCCATTTGAAATGGAAAACATCGTTCTGTGTTATCAACATTCACGAAGCTACAATGTAAGTGATTATTCTTATTTTTTCAATCGAATACCAGTGAGTATTCGATGAATTTAAAATATATGGGTTCTTTCCTTCAGAAAATCAGCATGAGAGAGAAACAGCCTATATATGAAAACAATAAATTGAAAGGTTTTTTATTCTTGGTCTCAGTTATGACTTTCAAAGAGATGATTCAACTTGTCAATTAACTCGATAGGTTAAATTAACTCCATAGGTTAGCTCGAAAAAATTATCTTCGACATCCCACCATCATCAACCGTTTGGGGGTGATTTATGGCAAATGGACTTGGCTGAATTGAGACAGTACGCTCATCAAAACAATAATATGGAATATGATAAGACATCCTACAAACCGATCCAAAATTGCTGGACTGCAAAGATCCAAAGTCGGTGACGTCGTTCGTTTGAGCAAATGAAAACATTTGTTTGAAAAGGGTACTCACCTGATTAGGCTACCGAATTATTGAAAATAACCAAACCTGCCATCTACTTGTTGGACGATATGCAAATTACACTGTTCCGAGATGCATTCTATAAAACATGATTACAGAAAACTACAAATACTGACATCGATATCGTGGAAAAAAGTACTCAGGAGAAAAAGAAAGAAGATATACAGTGCTTCTCAAAAGTCCGCTCCCCCCCTCTTATTTTTGGAACGATTAAACATAAACAAGTGAAATTTGGTTTTAAAAGGTATCGAAAAAACCTATTCAATGATACTAATTTTGTTCGTGTTTATGGCAGTTTAAGCAGCTCGCTTCTGAAAAAAGCAAAGCTGTGATGAATTAAATCAGTTAATACTAAAATTCCAAACTCGAGCTCCGCCTCTGGATAGTCAAATAAGACGTTTTTGTTAGTCTCCCTAATTCGACGTTTTTGTAATTGTCCAAGTTTTTGTACATTTAATAATTTGTGTATTGTTGATCGAACGTTTAACTGTTTTAGCAGCTTTTGGTATTTTCAATATTTTTGTACATTTTGATAATTTGTTGAACTGTTGTTAGCCAAACGTTTGAGTGCTTCAAGAAGCGAAATGGTACGTGCTTCAGGTGATAAAGTAGCAGCGATCCTAATTCTTGGAGAAACTTGACAAAATATTCATGCAGCAGAACGCATTTTTAATGAGAGAATTCCCGATCGCCCCGTTTCGAGGACTTATTTGAGGGAGCTTCTTCGTAAGTTGGGAACAACGGGTAGTATTATTGATGCGAAACGATCTGGCAGACCACAAATTTCCGATGAGAAAAAAATTGATATACTGGCAGAAGTAATAGGTAATCCTACTCCTTCAACAACTCACGTTGCATCTACCTGTGAAGTCAGTCAAAGTATAGTACACAGGGTGTTGAAAAAAAAACAAATATCATCCATACAAATTAAAAATGGTTCATCAACTCTCCGACGACGACCCAGAGCGAAGACTAGAATTTTGTGAAAATATGGAAACTAGAACTAACCAACAGCCAGACTATGTCAAAACAATTTGTTTTAGTGACGAAAGTATTTTCTATCTGAATGGAAATGTAAATACACAGAATGTGAGGTATTGCAGTGACGCAAATCCCCACCTGTTTCGTGAAATCAGGTATCCTGGCAAACCACATCGTTGGGCCTCTTTTTTTTAATACTAATTTTACTGGTGATGTTTATCTGGAGCTGTTGCAAAACGCAATAGAACCGTTAATCCTTGAAATTTTGGAAAATAATCCAGATGAATTCGAGAATTTGGAAATAACATTCCAACAGGATGGTGCTCCTCCACACTATAACGGTGCAGTAAGACGGTATTTGGATGAGGAGTATCGTGGTAGATGGATTGGACGACGAGGTTCAACGGAATGGCCAGCTCGATCACCGGACCTCACACCCTTGATTTTTTTTCTGTGGGAGAACCTTGAATCGAAGGTTCACGCCACTGAATTTGACAATATTGACGTTTCAAAACAACGTATTGTTGCAGAATGTGAGGCTGTTTCCGCAGACACATTTTCAAAAGTACGAGAAGAGTTTAAAAATAGGATATTTCACTGTCAGGAAGTAAATGGAGGTCACTTCGAGCAATTTTTTCAAGTAAATACTGATTCTTAGATCTGTAATTAATATAATACTGAATGGAATTTAAATTTTAATATTTACTAATGAGCCATCAAAACTGCCACAAACACAAACAAAATTTGTATCATTGAATAGGGTTTTTCGATACCTTTCAAAAGAGGTGTCGCTTGCCGTAGGGTTCCATTTAAAATTATTGCTCAAAATGGCCTTGTGACGTCATCTTTGACGATTTCGTCATCTATCATCACTAGTAGGGAAGTTTACAACCTTCAATATTCAGATTACAAATTTCACTTCATGTTTATGTATAATCGTTTTAAAAATAAGAGGGGGGTATTTTGAGAAACACTGTATGTCAAGTGGCTCGTTTTGGACACCAAACATAACAGCTGGATACAAAATATTGATATTGTATAGAATCTTATGGAAAAATAGGCGATAACAACAACCACGACAATGATAACAACTTCGACGACAACAACAACCGCCACGAAAACAACAACAATATTCGATATATTTTGCCACTTTCGAATAAGCAGCCCTCATCGACGCGTTGTCCTGCTGACAGTAGAAGAGAATTTCTTCGAAACTCAAATCGATCGTTATGCAGACTATAATGAGTAAATATAGTGGAGTCTTAAAATAAATAGACAATTATTTTTTATGTTTCAATTTCTCCATAATAATATACGTAGATGCCATGTAGAAATTGTTATTTCAGCTCCGTTACAAATTTGATCAAATGTATTTTCCCAGAAGAAAAACCTACTTTAAATACAACGAATTTCAAAAAAAACTTGTTGGAATGTGCTTGGTGTTGTTTATCCCAACATCAAACGCAACCTGATAATTTCATTGCAAAATTGATATCTTTTTATGAATAATAATTATAGAAATCGTCAAAGTTGACGTATTGCAATACGCTTCAGAAGCATGAATGCAAGAAATGGGGCGTTAAAATGATGTTTTTCAAATGTGGAAGGCGCTAATTTTTCAACAATTTGATGAGGTTTCCCCATAAGCAATACATGTAAATGAGGAGAAATTTTTGCGTGCATTTGAAACGTCAAAAAAAATGCCTCCACATCTGTATTTGTTATCATGACTGCAGAGAAGTGGGAAAAAGTGCCGTTTTAGATGCATGGAAATGCAAAAGACACGAAGCTTGGAAAATACGTTTTTGAAATGTGAAAAATTACGCTTCAAGGTACTTATGTTGAGATCAGTTCTTCATTACAAAAGTACTTTCAATTTTTGCTATTTTTGTTAATGGAACACTGAGGCCCTATTCCACTGTATTCTCGCTCATTGACAAACTATTGGACTTATTGATATTTTATCCTACATCGTTGGACAGGAAGGTGGAATTTGATGAATTATTAGAAACAACTTTATGATTTGTAACAAATGTTGATGAAGCATCGAGAAAAATTGAATCCCTGAAAACACAATTTAGCCGAGAACGGATGATACTGTTGTTGAAAAGTAGTAGTGGGTATGTGGCCAAAAACTAAATGGCTCAGATGAAGAGAACAACATCTCCAAAGGCAGTAGCAGCACCATTGGGTAAGTGACTATTATTTTTTCAGACCGTAGAGGTGAACAGTCCTGAATATCCTGAGATATGGCTGAAATTTTGGGGTACATCGTTACTGGTCTAACGAATAAAACTGAAGAATAAAATAGATTCAAAATAAGGCTTTATATTCACCTGCAGGAGATCCATAATCACTCTCTGAATGGGTAGGCAGGAAAGTGCCTTCTCAATTATAAGCAAAACATATGTTGGCACTAGTCTTACACTGAATGTCGAAACAGCTCCTGACATTGCGATATTTCTTCTCCATACCTCAGCACCCACATTGAATTGAGAATTCTTTTTTTTCAGATTATGAGGTTATGCCTTTCTACCTCAATTTTTTCTAAACAAATCACTTCCTCTCACTGAGGTGGAGCTCGATATCAGATTTTTCTCCGTAATACTTTCCAAAAAGTCGGATATATCTACCAAATGTCGGAAAGGCAGGTGAAAATTGTTCATGTGAAACAGTATTGATGGCTTATTGAAAATTTGACAACTCAATTTTCATGCTCATCAATAGAGTTGTTTCGTTCAATGAAACCACAATGTTCAGACTCCCTCGGGCGTAACTAGAGCTTCTGTACTTCATTACTATGAGCCAATTGTTTGAAATTATTTCCAGCAAATTGTTGACCCTAACACTTTGCATACAGAGGGTATACTTATAACAAAAATCAAAACAAGCGGTGGAAAGTTGAGGAGTCATAAGAGTCTGTTATTATTAGAAATCTTCGAAACTTTGATATAATCAATTTCCACTCAGATTCTATAAAGAGTTTGGTGGAAGTGAACACTAAAATTGGTTCTTCTCCAACTTTCCATTGGGAATGAGAATCAGAACTCCGCAAACCTACTGCGAACCAACGGGCTCAGAGGCTATTCTATTAGGAATTTGAAATATTGAATCTGAAATGACGTTATGCTGCGTTAACTTCACAGACCACCGTACTGAGATGCACGCGATGACAACATTGTAAATAACTTCCATAAGTTTGGAACAGTACGACTTCCTTTCTAATCACAGAAGCCGTGTTCTAGACTTAGTGATGAGTAGAACTGGAGCTGTAGTCTCTCAACTAAATGAGCCTCTAGGGACCGTTGATCTGCATCACCCGCCACTAGAGATCCTATTGAAATTTGATATAATATATAAAAAATTCGAAAGAAAGTCTTTACTAACATGTAACTTTCGCAATGCAAACTTTCCCCGATATAACCAGGACCTTCTGGAGGCAGATTTATCCTTTTTTGATCGTGCTGTCGATGTCAATTCTGCTTGCGGTGAATTTTATTTTTACTTAAATTAGTTTATTTCAGAGCACGTATTCAAGGAGCTCACTGCAAACTATTCCTACCCCTCCTGGTTTACTGGTAGTATAATTGGGAAATTCGAAAAGAAGAATAGGTACCTTCGTGAATTCAAAGCAATCAGTGATTCAACTTATCAAGAAAAGTTTAAAGTTATTCGCAGGGAAGTTGAGAAGGACATAACTTTGTAACTTCCATCAAAGCTAACATGAAAAGCAACCCTTCCAAATTTTTGTCATATTTAAATACTTTGCGAAATGAATCTCGCATTCCCAATACTATGAAGGTCGAAGGTCAAGATTCATCGGATCCCGAAATAATATTCAATGCATTGCTAACTCGTTCCAATCAGCGTTCATCAACTGGACACCCCTGAATAACTCAGTGGATGAAGAACAATGAATCCACACTATCTACCCCTTATATCTCGGAGGAACTTGTAGTGCAATGCCTGAAACGGCTTGAACCCAAATTGACATCTGGGACAGATGGCATTCCCTAATTTATTGTGAAGGACTGTTCCATCATTTTTGTAAAGCCACTTACTAAAATTTTTGATCCTGCATTAACAACGTGTTTAGTCTCAGACATCTGGAAAAAAGGTTAAATATGCCCTATACTTAAAAAAGGCGACAAAAATTACATTGAAAATTATAGGCCCATCGTCATCCTTTGTAATTCTAGCAGAGTTTTTGAAATGCTTATCTCCGAATTTTTATCAGCTCACGTCAACTCACAATCAGCACGGCTTTGTACCAGTCCGATCAACAGTCACCAGCCTGCTCGGAATCACACAATTCATATCAGATGATTTGAACAATTCAGGACAGGTCGATGTCGCTCACACTGTCTTCCCCAAAGCATTTGATCGGCTCGATCATGGTATTCTCCTCAAAAAACTCCCCAACTTTGGTCTTGCTCACGATCTTATAATGTTTTTCTACTCTTATCTATCCAACAGAATCCTCAGAATGGAATACCATAGTCACCGATCATCTAAAATAACTGCAACTTTCGGTGTCCCACAAGGCTCAGTTTTGGGCCCCCTGTTATTCATTATATTTGTAAACCACATGGGCATTGGACTGAACTGTAATCTTCTACTAGGCGAATGACTGTAGGCTATATGGACAACTAACAGCTTGAAACTTCAAGTTGATCTAAATAATCAACATAAGTGGTGCGAGTCAAATCTACTTCCTCTAAATGAAGGAAAATGCAACCTATTATTTTTTATAACGTATTGATGGCACCAATCTCGTGAGGTGCACCAGTTTCACAGACTTAGGAGTGAAATTTGACAATGAATTAACGTTCGTGGAACATACTTGCAATGTCGTTTCATCTGCTAATCAAACGCTTGGCTTCGTAACCAGGAATTCAAAGCAATTTATTGACCCCTATACTCCAAAGCTCCTGTTTGAGCCTTTTGTGAAAACTAAACTTGAATACGCATCCATTATTTGGTCTCCGGGCCATAATGTCCACTTGAATAATATCGAGAATGTACAGAGACCTTTTCTCAAAACAATATGTGATAGAGTAGATGGGGAGTACCTGCACGAGGTTTTCCTCAAGAATTATTATTGGAACGTTTTGGTTATAACTCGTTGCAGACACATCGTACAAGTCACAGCACAGTTTTCCTTTTCAAACTCCTGAGTAACAAAATAGATTCTCCCCACTTACTCTCTCTGCTAAATATACATGTACCTAGAGGGACTGCCCGATTACATAACATGTTTTATTTACCGACACCCAACACGAATTCACTCATGTTTTCTCCTATCCATCAAATTTGTGTGAATTATATGAATTTTCAGAATGTGATTGACATATTCAATACTACATTAAGTGAGATCAAGAAAGTGATCCTGTAACACTCACCTATGTATTCATGATACCATATGAACTTTTTTTCTTAATAATTTTTTTTTTCAGTTCATATGAATAGCTGCACGTAAGTTTTGGTAATTTTGTCTGAATTATTGTATTATTCATCATTATTTGTAATCACTGTATTTATTCTACCCTGCTTGAGGCATCAGCTGTTAGGGTGGCGTAAAGCTAAATAAATAAATGAATATAATTGGTGGCTGAGATTAATTACTTGTGTAACAAAATAAAAATACCCTAGTGAGAATATTTCCAGCATAATAGCGCCAGGATGTAACAAAAGTGGAAAATTTTACGCCAGAGTCATATAATGGCTTCATCTAGATATCTAACAACACAATCAAAAGGAGCCAATTACTCATAACTAGGGAGCATTTTTTCCTTGAGGAACAGATCAATTACACAAACAGGAAATGGCATATGACTGTCCTCAGTGGAATGAACTGAAAAATGATGAATGAAGAATAAATCCTAGAAGTAACCATTTTCATGCGGTTGTTTCATGCAGAAATAGTTGTCGTTCCAAACTCAATTTTTTCATTATGAACTAACCATATCAATAAATCATAACGAAACTCCTTTCGATTAACTGGTAGAGAATGTAGATATCCATCATGTTTCTCGATCTATCTACTACTAGATGAACCCAGTTTTTCAAATTAGTGATCTGTACTTTGGGAAATTGCCAACGTTTAGTTGACGCTGGAAATACATAATGGGTTTGCAATACATGTTAGTTTGGAATGACAATAATGGATGATGGAAATAAAAAATTTAACAAACAGTTATCTATTGAAATTCAATGAAAATTTCGTTTACAAAAGAATTTACTCAAAATAAAACGAAAATAACACAGACCTGCATTTTTTCAGTTATTCAGACATGTATGATTGAAAGCAGTTGAATAGAAATTTATTAAAAAATAATTGACTTGAAATAAAACGGTTATTGTAGAGACTTTCACTTTTTCAGTTATGTAGACATGCATAATTAGCATGTTAGATTATTTCATTGAAAATATGTATTGTTGCTTTCTGTAGGGTATCTGGTGAAAGCAATTCAGATCATTCGTTCACCAACGAAATGCCTACCAACAATTTTAGTTTATCAAAATTGAACCCGTTTACTTCTGTAAAGTGATGTAATGCTAAGGCAGTTTTATTAGATTAGTCCTCAATGTTTTTCCTTACCGTCATACCTGTGTTGTTGAACATGAGATTCCATATGTTGTTTCGTCATTCCAGTGTAATACTTTTTTCACAGTTACGACAGTTCATTTAATATATCAAAGGTTGGGATTTTATCTCTGAGTTTTGTGAAAACACTTTCTATTTGAATAATGGGGGGGAAGGCAGCATTACATTTTTCCGATAATTTTTTTTTATATGCAAACCCATTGAATGTAGTGCCAGTATATTTTTTTTGTTATGCCAGAAGAGGATTGTATCCCTCAATGTTCATATTCACAAGGTATTTGAGATAGTTATTGACTTTCCGTTATGTCCCATTACTTTTCAATATGGACTCGCCACTAAACAAAATGTTTTTCAGAAAATTTGCTCCCTCGCGAATTAAATTCAATATATTGTCGTAATAGCGAACTCTGGTTTCATTATTTTTTTCATACAGTTCTTGCTGTGAGTCAATTCGGTGTGGATGGAGTTCATTTTCTATCAATATTCTGTTCACGGAAGTATGACTTATATTCAGCTCTATTGCAATTTCCCTCGTACTAACATGATGATTTTCAACTGTTGGGAACACAATTTCATTTTGTTATGCTGGAAGAGGATTGTATTCATCAATGTTCATATTCCGTTATGTTTTTGATTTAAATTCATCGTCTTTCTAGTACACTGAGCTACTGAGATTATGGGCCCTGATTAGTAGATTCTTGATAGTACTAATTTTGCGTTGCAAATGATGATATGAATAATAATAGTAGTCCACCGAACCTTGTTGTTCTGGAATACCAATTTGTTTTTCATCTGGTTGTCTTATTATTATAGTATCTAGGAACGGTATTCTTGCCCCGACTTCAGTCTCAAAAGTGAATTGGAGACTGGGATGATAATTATTGAAAACGTTTGCAACGTTAGCAACGTAAGCAACTTCGTTATTTGGAGTAGCCAAAATCGTGTCATCTACATATGTGTCATCAACATATATTCATAAAAAAGGAACAATGGATGGAAGAGATGCAAGACAGCTGGTAACTGAATCGTTCATCACCAAATCGGTTGCAACTGGACTGGCAGGTGTTTTTTTCGTTCGTTTTTCTTTGTTACTCTTTTTTTTTATTTTGGTGGTGATTGAACAATCTGCATTGATTTCACCAGGTACCCTCCGGAAAACCACAAGGCATATTTTCAATGAAATAATTCAATATGCTTTCAATTATACATGTGTGAATAATTAAAAAAACGTGCGTCACTGTTATTATCGTTTTATTTCAAGTAAATTATTTTTTTAACTGAATTTTCATTCAATTTCAACACATAACTGTCTGTGGATTATATTTATTTTCTTGTCATATTATTATCATTTGAATGATTACTTTTTCGAACTCTTATGTTTTATCAACCCATTATGTATTTTTATCCCTGAAGAAGATCACTTTATTTGTTTTTGTTCCCGTTATGCCCAATCTCCAATCAACTCAAAGGACATGAATTCTACAGATTATTAGATTTATTTTCTGATGAATCATTAGTAGAATTAAACCTAATGAATCCGTTCACCCCTACGGAATGAAAGATTATGTTTTAATTTGATAGCCAGTGATATCTGCCCATAGCTTTCATAACCTGAGTGTTATCACCAGGACTGATTGGAATATTTTTCCAGAAATATGTCAACGTGGACTTTTTTTTATTTCTTCATATCATATAACCTTAGAAATCAAGCCATCGTTGGCAAACTGAATTCTCCTATTTCCGGCAACGAGCAGGCTCATAGCCTTCTCCACATCTGGCAATAATGAAATGTTTCTCCCATATCCCAGGTGCCTCTTTTCGAAATCATATAAGCTGAAAAGGTAAGAGAAACCCTCTAAAGCTGTTCACAAATGAGTTTACATGTGACTATTACTTGGATAGAACAACCCCAAACAAACCACTCGCCGGGAAATATCTTATTGTACACAGGTGGAGTTCAACATTTTGTGTTGTTTGCTAAGGTGATTATTGTTCGTCGCAGCTGGAACTGACGTACCTCTTTATTGACTCTGGAAGTTCCAGGAAACTTTATCTGGAACGTGATCAAATAATAACCAACTGATCATCGGTGGATAGTCATAATTGGGTAAGCAAGTCTGGAATACAAATCGTGATCCCGTTTTTTATGATATTACGGAAATCGGACGAAGGGACATTCAACATATACAAAATAAGCGTTTTTAAATTTCGATATATTATTTGATATTCAACCAGGTATGAATACGATAAAAAGTGAGAATAACTATATTTTCACAGGTATCACTGGTGATGAACAATTGAAATCTTATGGCATATTTGTGTTCACAAATTGTCTTTCCTTTATTTTTCCCATAAAATACCGCTTGCTTTCCGACCTGTTCATTCAGAAAGGCTCCTGGATATGATATCTGCACTATGAAAAAAATGTGTACGGTATATCTTCATCTATCTATATACAAGGTGTATCAACGATGTGTGGGTGGATGATAGCTGCTTCTCTATTGGAGATAGAAAACATGAATCAAAAAAAAGTTGTAGAGAGCAATGGAAACTATGTTCCAGAAATAACTACCAAGAAATAGGGTGTCCGATGAATGTGTAACCCATCAAAGTTATGGTTTCTGAATGAAACTCCTTATATATTTTCTCTCAATCTTCCATTTTGAGCTATGCACATATTGAGTGTAACTCAATTGCTCTTCCAACTTCAATTGGAGTTATAATAGAGCGACAACCTCCTCTAATTCTATTCTTCATGTCTTCTGGTGTCGTTGATTTTTTGCGGTAGTCCTCTCTTTCAGCGTATCCCAAGAGATATAAATGTAGGAGCGTGAGGTCTGTGGACCTTGCTGGCCGCTGAATGAGTCCGTTTGTTCATATCCATTTATTTCTGCGTCATTTCTTTGAGAATATTCTGACCCTATTCTGATTGTGGGGAGTCACGCCATCTTGTTGGTGATATATCCTGTATCTGTTGTCAATCCCCCAACAAATTTCGTTAATCATTTCGGAAAAAATCTCTGTAAATTTCTCCATTTAATTGCCTGTCAAAGAAATATGGTCGTTAGACCTGATACCCAATTATGCATCCCTCCAAACATTTATCGCCATCTATTTTGGTTAACAATTACTCTGACCCAATTAGAATTCTCTATCAAATAGTAGTCGCAATTTTGACTATTTATCTACCCATTACTTTTCAATATGTACTCGTCCTAAACAAAATGTATTTCAGAAAATTTGGGTCCTTGCGAATTCAATTCAATTCAATATATTCTTGTAATAGCAAACTCTGGAATCATAATTCTTTTCATACAGTTCTTGCTGTGATTCAATTCGGTGTGGATGAAGTTTGGTTTTTATCAATATTCTGGTCACGGAAGTATGACTTATATTCAGCTGTTTTGCAATTTCCCTCGTACTAACATGATGACTCTTAACTGTTGAAAGCATCACCGCTTATTTATTTTCCTTGTGGCAATTTTATTTATCACTTGCCTTCCTTGTGCTTGACACTGCCTGTTTCCTCAAATCTTTCTTCAACCCTCCGAAAATTATCTGCTCGTATTGACCTTGAATTAGGATATCGAACTGCATACATTTTACAGGCTAATACTCAAAATGTGGATGGTGTTTATCATTTGTTCGATAGATAATTCCATTTTGAAGAAAAAAAATATTAGATTTCAAGTTCAAATTCACCGCCTCGATAATCAAATGTGGAGTTTTTTGACAATTTCTATAACATTCAAAAGTTCCAAGGGTGATTTGATATAATTAATAATATGATCCACATTTCAGGTAGTTGTTACATAAGCCAGTAGAATATATGCATTTTGATATGGAATGTACGACTCAAGAGTTTCTGAAGGAGATATTTCTGGAAACAGGAAGTGTAAAGCACGGCTGTCAGTATAGGCCAATCTACGACACCAAAAGTCAAGCTTCTAGTGCGTTCCAAATAATGCAAAAAATAACAAAAAAACATTTTATTATTTACTAATTCTGTTCTGGATTCATTTGATTTTTATTGAATAGGATCACTAATTTCTGGAAGAAATACCATAATGTCCAGAAATATGGAAGAAATATGGTTGGCTTTTTCTTTCGAAATAGTTTATCAAAAAATAACAAAGGAAAAATCCTGTTTGAATACTGCGGAAACCGCGCCAGGATATGTCAAGTTCAGAGCAGTACTCGGTATTATTATTTTATTCAAGAATAATAAATCAAGAACAGCTATCGAATGGGAAGTCTTCATTTCAATATAACACAAGCTGACACAAGTCCTGTTTCATTCATAGGATGTTTCTTCGGAAGTTCCTCAAAATAGTGACACTCACAACTCTCCGATCGCCGATAGTGCCAGGAATTACCGCGTTATTCATATTTCTTTACAATGTGAGCAGGCCGAAAGAGTAATGACAAACTCAGTATACATACATATTATTCAAGAATAACCAAATCAAGAACAGCTATCAAATACGAAGTCTCCATTTCAATATAATAATATAAATAATTTAATAATAATAATAATGGATTTATTCAATCCAGTAGAATGGTGCAGATTTACAAACAATCAATATATTATACAGGGTGTAACCAAATGATTGCGGAAGTTTTCAGGAGGTGATTCCCTGTCGAGAATCAAGGGGTTCTTTCATGTAAACGAAAGCTCTGAGGACTTTCCTTGAAAAGTTACGCGCTTCCAAAAATGAGTTTTTTTTTCAAATTGCTGAAGAGTCGGAGGGATGGCATTTTCTGGGCATGTTTTTTCAATTTTGTTGGGATCTTTTAAAGGGGTGAAACATGCAACCACTATTCCATTTTTGACCAGAACTTAAAAAAAAAACTAAATTTCTCATTTTAAAGATATGTGTTGAAGAGAACGATCAATTGCAAAACTTTCTTAAGCTGTGTGTTGTGTCCGTAAAAGCAAAATTTTTCTAATAAAAAAATTAAATACAACATTGTGCCTGAACTGATTTTCGGTAAATGGAATCGAAAAAATCTAGTAGGTGGCTGTCATGTTTTGTTTGCACAACTTGTGACTTCAATAGTAGTATTTTGAAATCATTCCGCTTGTTTCAACTTCCAAGGAAGGCATGTACCAGCACCATGTTTTGTTTAAATAAAATATCAAATCAGAAATACAAACAAAACAAAATTATGTGCATTACCACAAAGGAAAAATCAACAAGATCAAACAGAACGGAGTTATAAAAACTGCTCAAAATTTTGTTTCGTTAAAAAGTCCTGGTGAAAAATGGAAAATGAATTGCATGTTTCACCCCTTTAAAAGATCACAAGGAAAAACGACATTAAAAAAGTATTCATTGGTAGCTTTTTTATTGGTAGAACATGCTAACAAAATGCTATTTCTTCAACTCTTCAGCAATTTCAAGAAAAAAAACTATGATTTTTTTTATTTTTGGAAGTTTGTAACTTTTCAGGGAAAGGCCTTAGAGCTTTTGTTTACATGGAAGACCCACTTTAATTTTCGTCAGGGAATCACCCCCTAAGAACTTTGGCACTTATTTGGTAACACCCTATATATAAATAGGTACTGAATATCAGCTCGTTTCCTGGCTCTGAATAAACAGAAAGAAAATAGTCTCCAACCGGTTTGATTGTGCGTGGGGAAAAATTCAATTCTACATTCTCACTACAGGTTCACGATGTATTGGTGAAATTTAATATTACATTATCGTACTCAATATTACACTCAATGATAGTAGAAAAGTATTCATAAACAATTATTCAGCAAGTAAGGAATATAGAAATAGGTTTGAATAAATCAGGATGCAAAATAGCCTCACTAAGGCCGATATGGTTGTGCTTGGTGGGATTTATAGGTTGAGTTAACATTCGATAATATATTGTACTGTGTCCCTTCCGAGTTGAAATATGTATTTATCGAATATTTTTTTCATCATTTCTAAGGAATTTGTCTCAGTAAGGTATGTGTTATATCTCTCGGGTAAGAGGATATACGGTTTCAGAGATAAGGCCGTATAACTCCTTGATGTTATACATTCCTTCGGAACAATTGTTTGAACATGGTCATTTCCTTTATATCTTGTTTCATATTTGTGATTGATTTTTTTGAATGAATGTTCGTTTTCAAATTTGATACATTAAGATTTGCCCGAGGTCCAATATACCAGTGTCTGAGGAGTCTTGGATTCATCTCGGGTTGAGATGATAATTGTTATAGAAGGTCGTGACGGATGCACTACGACATGGGTAGATCTTTTGTACACCTTTCCATTTACTACACTAGCCCCTCTATCCCCGAATACCTGATGACTTCAGGAAACTCTCAGAAGATCAATCGTGGTATTTATCCCACTTTTGAGCTGGTATCATTCTAGGTTCCTGATATTCCATGATGTATAGCATCACACTCCAATAGCATATGAAGGGGTGTTTGTACATACTTCTCACAGAATCTGCATGTGCTATTTTCCTCCAGACCCGGCTTCCTTAGCTGCTCCTTCAAGAACTCGTAATATACTCAAAATTCCATTAACTGAGGCTGAATATTGCTTTAGATTTTATCAATCTGAGGTTAGAGCAGGTCTCTGGCCTGCTGCATGCCTAGTCTCAATGACTCTTTGTCTTCGTTGAGCTCCAGAAAAAACGAGATTTCCGGGCCACGGAACAGCTCTGGCCGGATCAGTAGCGTTGATGCACCTTTCGTGCCAGTACATCCACTTTCTCACTTCCCTTCACATCGATGTGTCCTGGCACCCAGACGAGAAATATTCCATTGAAAATGAAAAATGTCTTATTCTTCGAGACAGCAGACTACGAAAATCTATACAATAGGTGAATGTTGGTCACATGTCCATCAAAAACCAACTACTTTCCTGGCTAATGCCTTGATTATTTCAGTCAGGTAACGCAGACATTGATCATTGTCTGCTTGACCCACCCTGTACTGATGAGGTGCAAATACACCGAAACCGGTCTACAGGTGGTGAAGGGGTTAATATTGACCAATTTTTCAAAAAAAAATTGCAAAGTACCCTCATCGGATGTCATTCAACGTCCGTAGAGGTATTAGCCAGGGAAGTAGTTGTTTTTTATGGATATGCGACCAACATTCACCTGGCGTATAGGTTTTTGTAGTCAGCTGTCTTGAGAAAAAAGACATTTGGAATTTTTAATGGAATTATGGCTGGCTATCAAGAAGCAGACATTTATCATTGTCTGCTTGACCCACCCTGTACTGATGGGGGGCAATTACCCCGAAACCGGTTTACAGGTGGTCAACCTGAGTGAAGTGGTTAATATTGATTCATTTGCAGAGTACCTTGTAAGACTTTGCATGTTCATCCATCGGAATAGAATAGAATAAATTTATTTCCAGAAAACATGATAAACATGTATAGGAAAATTCGAGTTTTCACGAATATACACTTGAATAATACATAAGAAATTTCTAGCAAAAATTAGTACATGAATAAACACGAAACAAACATAACAAATAATGAAAATATGATAAGTACAAAATCAAACATCAAACATTATCGGTTGGGGATAAATTATTATCGGTAAGGTATTCGGTAACTGAATAGTGAGCTTTAGCAATAAAAATTTCTTTCATTTTATTTTTGAATATTCTTGAATTGAGATTTTTCATTCCGTTTGGAAGCATATTGTGAAGCTCAGCACCCATGTAGTAAGCACTCTTTTGGAATAAAGTTGTGGTATGGGGGGGTAAAATGATTGTATTGGAAAATTGTCGGGTTTGGGAGTTGGCGAAATGATATATATTTTTGTTATCATGTACAAGGACTGAAAAATGAACTGTTCATTGTTTTTCAAAACGAACTTGAAAATATCAATTCATATGTCAAAATCCTGATTTAAATAACAAACTATTTGTTCTTGATTGTATCGTCCAAGCGTAACCAGATAGTCACAGGAGCAATTCACATCCTTTTGAAAAATATGAAAACACCACACATCATCACATCACATCACTTTTCGAGCAACCCAGTGATTTATATTGTTACGATAACGAATGCACTACGCTACTGCCCAATGTGTATGTCTGACAAGCGCGAGATCCCAAGAATGAAGCGTGTCCTACTGGTTGACGTCACGTCGGGGTTTCCAACAGAACAATTGTTAATTCTCCAGAATCGAGAAACAATCGGGGACAATTTTCTGGTATTGATGATCTCCATATGAGGCATTGTACACGAGCGAGAGGACAGTATACTTCAGTTCATTTTTTTGAACTCTATTCAGGAAAGTGCTTCCAGCGAAATAGTGCAGTGCGTGGTATATTATGGGCAGTGAACTTTGACTGATTTATTGAATTGTCAGAGTGAATGACTGTGTTATTTTCGTAAAGTGAACAGAGAGAGAGAGAGAAATTTATTAACTACGTACATATATGAATACATTTGTAGCAGGTCCTTGAGAAAAAAATTTTTTTTCAATTAAAAGTTACAAGTTAAAAGAGTAAAACTAAGTTAAAAGAGTAAAACTAAATTTTCTACGGTGATACATCACATTACAACACAGGAATAAAATGAGGTTAACTCAGAACTAGTCATTGTAAACAATACATAAGGGGGTATAAAAATTGCATTGACAAACACATTAAAAGCCCATTAAAAGCCCAGATCATCCACGTTGAAATTATAGTTCAAAAAGTCCTTTACGGAGTAAAAGCATTTCATCAGTAGACAAGATTTCACTGATCTCTTGAAATTGTGAAACGTCATATTTCTTATTTCCAAAGGTAATTTATTGTATAGGCTTATATTCAATGAATTTTTCTGTGATACAGAGAGTCTATATCTTGGTGTTTTCAAGAGGTTTTCTGACCTTGTTTGGTGCTGATGCGTGTCCGCTGAGAGAGCAAAATCTGATCTTTTTTTATGTATTTCAAGCAGAGTGGAATATATGAACGCGGTAGGAAGAGGCATGTTCTGGTGATGAATAAATAGAGCATGGCAGTGATCTCTGTAGCCTGCCCCTGATATTATTCGAATAACCCTTTTTTGTAAAACAAAAATTTTGTTCGAATGGGACGAATTACCCCACAAGACAATTCCATAAGTCATAAGACTGTGAAAAAGTCCAAAATAGCTGGCTCTTACAGTATCTGCACCAACAAGGATTTTCAATCTGCGAATCAAGAACGTAACGCTTGATAATTTTTTCGACAGATTTTTCACGTGACACATCCAGTTGAGTTTGTCATCAATGGATATACCAAGTAACTTGACACTTTCCCCACCTGTTAGTGAGGAGTTTGAAGATATAATAAGATTCTGATTTTTAGCAGAATTGAGCATAAGCTTGTTTGAACAGAACCACTCATCTGTCATTTGCAAGGTGAGTTTGGAAGAGTCAATCAGTTCCTCTAATTTACTATTACGATCTATCAGTGTGGTGTCGTCAGCAAAGAGAATGCATTTTTTCGGTAATATATGATAATATAAATCATTGATATACAGAATGAATAGGGTTGGTCCCAAAACAGAGCCTTGTGGAACCCCATGGACGATTTGTATTAATGCTGATTTGGTGCCTTCAACCGAAACACACTGAGATCGCCCATGCAAATAAGACCTGAAAAATTTCATTGGAAGTCCACGAATGCCATAACAGAAAAGTTTCTCAAGTAATATATCATGGGAAACACAATCGAAAGCTTCAGTCAGATCACAAAGCGTTAAGAAAGAATGCTCCCCCTTCTCGAGTCCATCAACTACATTTGCAATAACGCTCAGAATGGCTCTCGCAGTTGATTTATTTTTTCTAAAGCCAAATTGCTCAGGACACAGCAAGGAGTTTGTTTCCAGGTAGGATATCAACCTTGTTTTGACTAGCGCCTCTATGATTTTCGCGATAACTGGAATTATAGAAATGGGGCGAAAATTTTCTGGTAGGTGGGGATCCCCTTTTTTCAGCAATGGCAAAACAACTGAAATCTTCAGTGCATATGGATGAACTCTTAGAGATAAGCAATCATTAATTAAAATTGAAAGTGGAGAAGCAATGATATCGGCTATACCTTTAATCACCGCGCTGTTCAGTTCATAGAAATCCGAACAATTTGAATCCTTCAAAGATTTAATTGTGTCCATCACTTCCTCGGGAGTTACAGGGAAAGAAGAGAAAGAATTTACAGGTGATCTGAGATTTTTCAAGTATTCCGTAGGTTCGTGATTCGTCTCAGTTAGAGACGAGATCAATTTTTCAGCAATATTGCTGAAATAATCATTGAATTCAGCTTCCGTGATGCTGGACTCCTTCTTTTTCCATGGATTTCTGTTACACTCGAAGTTGATCAATCTCCAGGAGTCTCTGCTGATGTTCGAGGAATTTTTTGTTTCGATGATGGAATTCCTGTAATCCTAATGTAAGAAAGTGTATGCATCCCAGGTCACCTGATCCTTGTTGACATTATGAATCAGTTTCACGTTAGAGGGTGTCTGACGTTTGTTAACTAATTCTTCATTGAACCAGCAAACAGGCGATTTTTGTACATTGCAATCCCTGGTTATTTCCAGAGGAAATATCTTTTTTATATGGAGATTCAACGAATTAATGAAGTAATCAGTCACGGTGTTAGGATCCTTGACCAGAAAAATATCCCAACAAAGATTTTCGAGATCAAACCGTATTTTTTCAATACCGGAAAGGCTGATTTTTCTCTTACAAATGATTCTTTCCACGAGTTTTACATCGGAATTATAATACATCACTTGGCCCAGGTGATCTGATAAGTAGGGGTCCAGTACCTGAGTATCAAATTGATCAACGTCCAAATTGGTGATTATGTTATCAATGCAAGTGGAGCTAACTGTACCGATACTCGTGACATCAGTGATTATGATGAGTAGATCAAACGAAGTGAGTAAGTTTGTTAAAGTTGTTAAATTGGCTGACAATAATAAGATGAATATTTCTTCTCTATTTCTATCGATTCCATGAGTTGACAACCATATTTCTCCTACTCTCTTCTAGAATTGTTTTGATAACTGGTGGAAGTACTTCCTGAATTGGGAAAATATCAAAAAGTTGGATGATATCTTATAGACTCTGGGTTTTTCTCCATTACCCCAAAGTAAAGCAAGTTGTCTACACAAACATTGGGAAATATAGTGGTATGGTCCTCACTACAGATAAGGCCCTATTCTCCTCGCTGATGACATAATATTACCTCGTACCTTTTAATAGTTACCAACCTCTAGATGGTGTCATATTCTGAATTTTGATTCAGCAGATCTTGACTGCCACTTTCCTGGTATTATCGACCTTTTATTGGGGACTGAATTTCTTCACGAGTATTTTATGGTCACTGTGATTGAATATCAGGATATGATGTTGAACCAGATGCTCTGAATAACTATTCTAGGGTACACGTCAGCTGGTACTATCGGAAATCCTGTCATGCCAACTAACACTTTTTTTCTAGCATTGCTTGGGGTTTTTCTCAACGTTCCATTGCATCTTAATTTCTATAAAGACCATAATCCTCGGAGGAATATTGTTACTATAGAAATGAATTTTCAACTGCCCCTTGTCAAATCCTTGTTGTCCTTGATCATTGTGAGTACCAACGAATCTTTTAATATTTTAACACAGATTCTCCTACCTACGACTATCCTCTCAACATACTAACTTATGGTATTAGGTTCTAGCCATTCATGGACACAATTATTTGTAAATAACATATGATGAGGGTGCTGCCCTAAGCAGCACTTATCATCAGAAAAAACAACTATATCAATCTGTACAGGTGTTTATTTCCAAAAATATGTTCCATAATTCCAATCTTAACTGAATTCTTTAATGAAAAATAGGCATTTCAATCCGAGGAGATAGACCTGCAATCACCCTGATTTGCTTTCTCTTCTGCCAGAATCACATCTGCTTATTGATCCAAAGGACTTCGACGAAGGATTATGAGTGTATTTTTTCAAAACGGGTTATTGACCAGACACAACCATCAGAATTAACGTTGAAATAATTCCCATCTGGTAGTCATCGAGGGTGATTTGAATGGTGCGGTTCATTTGGATATGCTGAAAAATCTGATTGAGACGCTCATCACGAACTTTGATAATTATGGTTATCAAATTTATTGGCAGATAACATCAACTTTCAACAAGATGGAGCACCACCTGATTCCATATTGCATCTAAAAGAATAGCTATTGTAACAGTCTCCAAATGAATGGATTATTCGCAGGAGACTAAACCTCCCTGACTAAAAAAAACTCATAAATAACTGTCAGTTCAAAAATTTCTTTTCCACAGTACTTTGTTGCTATCAAATTTCACACATGTCACTCAATCGAATCCAAACACCTTTGCATGACCGTTTTCAGAATTGAATTGCTTTCTCAACATAAGAGAAGACCCTATAGAAAGGATTACTCTGGGTAGAAGGATGTTGAACTATTCAATTTTTACGTCAAACGGTGAACCCCTTTGAACAGATCTCTTTTTTTTTGGCGATTTCAGATAGAATAGAAAACTTCCGTAATGATTTCAGCTGAATTCTTTTTTCTGAAAAGTTACACAGATAACGCCCCCATATGAATACTAGAGTCAGGCCTCAATCAAAACTCTGATTCGCCCGATTCAAGTTACAGGTTGACGCTTGTAGCATAGCATCTCATTTCCTGTGATTGTTTCCAGTGACATGGAAATATAATTCACTCGGGTTCAGTTCATGTTTGTTTTTCTCGACTTCATTTCCATTTTAAGTGGAAAAGATAAATTTGGACGGAAAATATCCTGCATTTTCTGTGAATTCATGTGCTCATTTGAATGTATATTTCCGAACCCGATTCAAATGAATCGAATGAAGTTTGTTTTATACCTAAATAGATTTCAATTTGATCAATCTCTTGGTGGAGGTTCAATTCGTGTATTATGTCAGAAGTCCATCAACATTGGAATTCATTGTATATCCCAATTTCGATAACTTTTTACATTCAGTGTATGATCTCTACCACATAGTTAACCAGTGCACGGTCTGCCTTTATGCTGATGACACCTAATTCTATTACCCAGAAAAATCTGCCAAGTTGCAGTATCGAAAAGGATTTATGAAAGTTACGAAATATATCGATAGCGTGGAATCGTGACTCAGATTGAGCCATAATATGGTACACAGACGAATCAAGGACCCCTGAAGAAACTTGAGAAGGTGAAGCCATAGGCAAATCCTCAAGCATAATTCAACCAGAGAAACAAGCTACAGTCATTCAGCTATGATAGGTACAACACAACTGAGGACATCATAATTCAGTTCAGCAGCTCAGGCATGTGAATGCTTCCATAAGATGGATGAATTACGCAGATATATATATATATATATATATATATATATATATATATATATATATATATATATATATATATATATATATATATATATATATATATATATATATAT
Organism: Gonioctena quinquepunctata; assembly: GCA_018342105.1. Taxonomy (NCBI): domain Eukaryota; kingdom Metazoa; phylum Arthropoda; class Insecta; order Coleoptera; family Chrysomelidae; genus Gonioctena; species Gonioctena quinquepunctata. Next base: position 144,729 of record JAFIRS010001792.1, on the reverse strand, counting down.
ATATATATATATATATATATATATATATATATATATATATATTTATATATATATATATATATATATATATATATATGGTGAAGTGAGAATTTTCATTTCTATAAAATTATTCCTACAATAATCTCTCCACTGAAATTATTCTCATTGCTGTTTTTTGTAACACAAAAGATGACTGCCAATCAGAACTTATTCCTCAGTGGACATGGACATATGACATATGACATATGAGACATGAAGTTTGTATAATAAACTATTTTTGAAACTTTTCCACTCACTTGTCTATTAGAAAGTGCACGTTGACAGTAACAAGAGTTTAATATTCGTGAATTTGATGTGTTCCCTCCATGGCAAGTAGCGATCAAGCTGGAAACATTTTATCGTTTTGGCAGGTTTTAATTCGAATGGTGAAATCAAGTTATCGACACTTCTGGTTTGCAAAAGGTATATGGAAAGTTTTTTTGAAATTGATTTTTATTTTATTATTTACCCACCATCCAACAATACTGTTCGGACAAATGGTAATTTTTTCCACCAAGGATGTTTTGTCACGACTTTCAACAATGGAATGAGCATCATCTGCATACAACACGGCAGTTGCATCATCACAATTTCTTGGGAGCTCGTTAATAAAAATTAGAAAGAGTAAGGGGCCCAATATCGATCATTGTGGTACGCCACATCTGATCTCTCCCCATTCCGAAAATATTTTTTCATTTTCTCCCAATGTGAGGACCGTCTCCTCTGTTTCCTTCCATTCAGATAACTAGTGAACCAATTTGGGGCAATTTCTCGACTGCCATAGCAATGCAATACTTTTAGGAATATGTTGAAGTTAACCTGTCGAAAGCCTTCGTGAAATCACATGCGATACCAATAGTTGGGAGCTTCTAATCCATATTTGTTATTATTTTCTTGCAAATATCATGAAAGCCGGTTGATGTCGATTTGCCAGGAAGGAACCCATGTTGGCAATCATTTAATAATCCGTTCGACTTCATAAACGAGATGAGTCAATTTCTCCAGGAGTTCAGAAATTGTTGATAAGAGTGATATCGATCAATAATTTCCGAATTCTTTCTCATCTCGGAACCACGTGAGATTTTTCCAAACCTTTTGGAATCATACCTTGACTGAAAGAATCATTTCAGAATTTCACCAATTCAGCGCAGATAGGTTGTAGAATATTTTTCAACAGTTTCAATGAAATATTATCATATCCGGTAGAATTTTCAGTTTTTTTAAGTTTGGGCAACCAATGAAATCTTGTTCACATCTGTATGATAGACTAAGAATGTTCTGTCATTCAGGCAATTTTGATTATTAAAACAAGCCCTGATTTTATTTTCATTTATTTCTCCATCGGTCTCGACTGCGTTTAAAAACCACTCATTGAAGTTGAAGTCCCCACTTTCAGAAATTTTTATGGATTTCTTTTATCAAAAGTCTTTTTTTGTTTCTCTGTATATGATTTCCCAAGTTTTTCCAATTTTATTATCGCTGGATATAATTTCTTTTTCCAAAAACCAAAGTCCAGCTTCGGCTTTAACTTTTTTCAGTATGTACCAGTATTTTTTTCGAACCTGTTTGATATTTCGTTATCTACTACTCTACAGAACGCTATCAATTGTCTCTTATGAAAGCAGGACTTACGAATTCGTTTGATTAACCAGTATTTTTTGTTTTTCGTTTTTCGTTTTCCGTTCTCCGTTTTCCATTTTTCGTTTTCTCGTTTTCCTGACTTGATTCCTGTCCAATGGTTGAAGGTGGTCATTTCGAGCAGTTTTCATAACTCCGTTCCGTTTGATCTTGGTGCCTTTTTCTCTGTTGTATAATACATTTTTGTTTTGTTTGTATTTTTAATTTGATATTCTATGAAAACAAAACATGGTACTAGTACATGCCTACATTAAAAGCTTAAACAAGCGGCATTATTTTAAAATACTACGATTAAAGTCACAAGTCGTGCAAACAAAACATGACAGCAACCTACTTCATTTTTTCGATTCCATTTACAGAAGATCCGTTCATGCTGCATTGTAATTATTTTTTTATTAGGAAACTATTGGTTTTCGGACTCAACACAGAAGTTGAAAAAGTTCTGTAATGCCTCGTTTTATTCAACACATGTCATTTAATTGGGAAATTGTGTTTCGTCGAAAGGTTCTGGTGAAAACTGGAATAGGGGGTGCATGTTTCACCCCTTGAAAAGATCACAACAGAATAAAAAATATATTCATATGTAGCCTTTTCATTGGTAGAACATGCCCACAAAATGCCATTTCTTCAACTTCTCAGCAATTTCAAAAAAAAAAAGTTTTTCCTCATTTTTGGAAGCGTAGGGCCACCTGAAGTTCTTGGTTTATACAACCCCCATTGAATGTGTGAATGATTTACGAAATCGCATCATTACAGCCTGCGAGACAATCCAAAACACACCAGAAATATTTCAACGTTTGCGCCAGTCTATGAGGCGAAAACTGGTTTCCTGTCTAATGGTTGAAGGTGGTCATTTCGAGCAGTTTTCATAACTCCGTTCCGTTTGATCTTGGTGCCGTTTTCTTTGTTGTAATACACATAATTTTGTTTTGTTTGTATTTTTAATTTGATATTCTATTATAACAAAACATGGTACTGGTACATGCCTGAATTTGTTGTGCGAACAAAACATGACAGCCACCTACCAGATTTTTCAGATTCCATTTAGAGAAAATCCGTTCATACACAATGTTGTTTCTAATTTTTTTATTAGGAAACTATTGCTTTTACGGACTCAACACAGGAGTTGAAGAAGTTTTGCGATGAATCGTTTTTTTCAACACATGTCATTAAATTGGGAAATTTTGTTTCGTCGAAAGGTTCTGGTAAAACTGGAATAGGGGGTGCATGTTTCACCCCTTTGAAAGATCACAACAAAATTAAAGATATATTGATAGGTAGCCTTTTTATTGGTAGAACATGTCCACGAAATGCCATTTCTTCAACTTCTCAGCAATTTCAAGAAAAAAAAAAAATTTCTTATTTTTGGAAGAGTGTAACTTTACAAGGAAAGGCCTAAGAGCTTTTGTTTACATGAAAGACCCCCTTTTATTTTGACAAGGAATCATCCCCTGAAAACTTTCGCACTTATTTGTCAATATATAATAAAAATAATTGTCTGCTTGTGCTGGTTAGCCCATAACTTAAGGATGGCTGGACTGATTTGTCGGATTTTTTCCGGAAACAGGATGTCGTACGGAAAAACTGGATAACGGGATAAAGAAAGAACGGGATAACTATAAAACGGGAAAACAGGATAACGGATAAACGGGAAAATAAGATAACGGAAAATTGGGATAACGCTAAAACGGGATAAAATACATAGGGGAATACTGGAAAATGGGATAACAGGAAAACGGGATAACTCGGTAACAGGATAAAGAAAAAACGGGTTAAAGGGAAAACGGGCTAACGGGAAGCGAAAGGAGTCAAAGGTATAATCTAGATGAAACTACACAAAAAAACATGGGAAAAAAATCTACGGGGACGAGTGATTAAGAAAAAAAAATTGGGGAGAATAGAAATTTGGACAACGTCGGGTCAGCTCGTCCATCATGTATGACAGTAACACGTGGTCGCGTCCTGAATTCAATGGTGAAATAGCTGACTTGCATCATAAACTAGTAGCAGGACTTTGTATTGGACCCCGAAGTTTTAGAAGGCTTCGATGAGCTGTCTGCCCCCCCCCCCCTTGAGATACTAGCTAGAGATTTCATAGTATTTGGAGCTTTCTTTACACTTAGTAATCAAATGTTCAATATACCATATATCTACATTTCCTGTCAAAATCGGCACAGGGAATGTTGCAGTGTTGGAGGTTCATCTGGATGGCCCTTGTTATTTGTTCAGAGTTTTTTTCCGGGATCACGCTCGGAACCGCATTCTCTCCAGTGCTCTGGAAGAAACCGAGGAGGATAAGACTTGTTCTCATTCCCTTCCGTTATATCAGCTGATTACTCCAAGATTTCGCATCCGAGACCCTTGTGTCATACATCCGTCGCCACGGATTCAGGTTTATTTGCCAGAGCCTGGTTAGACAAGTCGCAGCCGACCATGTGACCACCCGAATTTTCGCAAACTACCCCAGTCACCGCACGGCCGTTCTTCACAAACCACGTGAAGGTGAGGTTACTCTGCAATATTGAATAACATTGCGCTGAAGTTATTGTTACTGGTTGAACTGGGGGTGATGGTTATTGTAACTTCATCATTGCATGACACACTGATATTGAACAAATGCATTCAATCAGGTGCATATTCATCATAATCATTTCACCAAATATCATCTTCTCCACATTCAACTTTTCATATATTTTTGTATGTAGATTTCACAAAATATCCGCATTCATTCCTTCATCCATCTCAAAATAGTAATGAAGTGAAGGAAAACTAATCAGACCCGCTGAATTTGCATTATTTCAATGAGCTTTGAAAGGAATTCAGGCACCATTTCTATGCTCTTCGAAAGAAATTCAAGAAAATAAGTTCACCTAATGAAAGTCTTCCGAAATGTCTCATTTCCTTTATTTTCAGTCGGGTTTTTCGATGCTGAAAATTCATCTTCCCAGACTTCATTATAATGAACGGTCTCTTCGGAAATAATGCACTTCCCAGTAACTTCCCAAGTCACTGGTTATAAAAACATCCATTCATCTTAGCTTGAAAGAATGCTCCATAAGAAATATTTCATTAACTTGCATTATAAAATGAAACTGAAAACTCCCGATGAAGGTGCATAACTTTTCATGAAATGGAATCAGTAATTCGATTCATAAAATCAATAATTATGTAGATCCAACATACAAAAATATCGTGAAAGCAAAAGAGGATATTTTAATGGAAAACGGATATCTGACCGCTCGATAACTGAACTGATGTTAGCCGAGTGGTAGCCCAACTAAATTGAACCCTAAAATATATAATTCAATAGGGTTTTGTACACAGATTCACCTGAGAATGTCAACGTTAATTACTGACTATGAAGTCCCTGGAATACCTCCACCGGAATCACGAAACCCTTTAAGTATTTTGACTAAATCTAAATTCCTTAACTTTCATGATTGGATTTCATTCGAGTATAATTTTCCACTCCATACTTTCGGTTCTTTCCATGGATTATAACTTTTTATCCCAATAGAAACAAAAAAGTTTGAGTTCATAAAAAATCAAGATTTATATTCGAGCTCCGTTTTAAAATGATGAAAAGACTTCGTGGATAGGGTCCGAAGATAATGGACAGATCAATAATATTTGGAACTATATACAGAAAAGCTAAGGTTTTCGCAAAATGGAGAGGAATATTCAACAATGAGTAAAAATCCCGAAGTCTTCTCCATGACAGTTCAATGTGAATTGAACTGAAGATTGGTAGATGAAGAGCAGTGAACAACTGCTTTCCTGGCTAATACCACGCAGAATGTTGAATGATATCTGCTCGACATTCATGCAATAATTCTTATAAATAAAAACTGAATTGCAAATATTTCTTTCTGAAAGATATGATTGTGTTAAGTTCAAATCAGTCTCGCCTCGGACCTATAGACCGGTTTCGGGCTGTTGGCCCTCATCAGTACAGGGCAGTACCAACGAAAGATTCGAAGATCCCAGGCTGAAGCGAGACTGAATTAAATATCAACGCAGCCATGCTTCAGTCAACAATGAGTACAAGTAACGAGGTGAATTAAAAAATCAACTGCGAAACGGCACCTGGTGACGAGAAGAAACACCTCAGAAACTCAATAACAACTTATTTCGAATGAAGTTGAAAGAGAAGTGGCTACTTGGCCGACTTGCATATGAAATACAGAAAAAAGCCACTGTTTTTGGCAACAAATAGTAAAAATCCTATAGACCGGTTTCGGGCTGTTGGACCCTCATCAGTACAGGGCAGTCTCAACCAAAGATCTGAAGATCCCAGGCTGAAGCGAAAACGAATCCATGCTTGAGTCAACAATGGGTACAAGTACCGAGGTGAATTATAAAATCACCTGCGAAATGGCACCTGGTGACAGAAAGAAACGCCCCCGAAACTCATTAACTACCTTTTTTGAATGCGGTTGAAATGGGAGTGGCTACTTGGCCAACTACCATATGAAATACAGAGAAAAGCCACTGTTTTTGCCAAATGGAAAGGAATATTCAACAAAGAGTAAAAATCACAAAGTCTTCTCCATGATGGTTCAATATAAATTAAATTAAAGGTAAGTAGATGATTTGGAACTGTGTTGACGGATATTTCTATCAACAACAATGATTATGATTCAATATCGAATTACTTATTGAAATGAAACAACTGAAATTGAATTGAAATCAACATTTTGGGCTGGCAAGACCTGCTAACAACAGGAACGACTGCCGTTCTTTTTCATTTTCAACTTTTTCGAAACGCAAAACTAAACTGAACTCAAAAATAATTAATGAAAGAAAAGTGTATTTCGTGCATAAAATAATTTATTAAAATCGTAGCAAAGCGCTTTCGACCCTTAGGTCATCATCAGTGCGTACCTGAGAGTAAGTAAGTTTTTTTGAGTTTTTTTTTTAATATTTCAAATGTGAGGTTACTTATTCGTCAGGTGTACAAGAAGCCAAAAAGACCATAAAATACCTCATGATCAATGAGTGTTGCATAAGTTCACGTGACAAATATGTTAAAAAACATATCCTAGGCCAGGATGAAAATTGAGATTACAATTCAATATCTTTTATAAGCCATTGTTTAGTTGTGATAGCTGTACCCAAGTGACAAGATTGACAAGTGAACTATGAAGTAGATTGACATGGAACACAGAACCATGGAGATATCAGAATCAAGAAAGAAATATCCCTGTCATACGAAAAACAAACTAGAAGAGGACTGTCATCTGTCAAATATATGTTCCAGTATTCCAAGGAAGACCAGACAAGACTCTTCAATTCTCACATTTAAGTCATCGTAATTGAATATAAGTTTTAGGAAGAAGTCTAATTAGACCTGTCCTGATCAAAACAAACAATTGAATAAATCTGGTAGTGTCCATGGACAAATAATTTGAATTTTTCTTATTTAAAATAAAAATCCTTGTCCACCATGGCTCAGTTAAACCGCAACTGGGGGATAAGAAGTGTGATAGAAGTCTAATGGGAACTAGACCCAACTTCACAACTCCCACAGCTGGAGTAAAACAGAGTATAGAAGGTGATAATCCAGAACATCAATTATGTTCTCAGTATGGAGAAAACTGAGAATGAGGCTGGCAAATTGCAGAGAGATACAAGTAAAATCATCATAGAGAATGGAAATTTGAAATTATTAGCATGATTAACAAGAAAATTAAAATGTGAATTAGAGTAAAAAGACTGAGAAAGTTCAATATTATTTAATTTAGACATCTATGAATTGGAATATAGGATCTATTCAAATTGACTTGCAAGTTGAGAAAAAGGTTATTGTTGAGTATTCCTTTACTAATGTGTAAGTCTTCAAGAAAATATGATATATTATAATTTTTGGAACGTACCTCATGTAGGATTTGTGAATTTATATTTGGACTGAAATTATGATTGTTGAATCTTAAGTGATGACCAAAGGCAGAAACTTTGTTACTGTTTGAATGTTCCATAATACGAACTTCCAAATGTCTACAAGTTCTAGCAATGTAGGCTGCATCGCAGCCTTCACAATATAACTTGTATATACCACTTTTGGGAAGTTTGTCAATTTTGTCTTTTGTATTGACCAAAAATCTACTCAGAAGGCGGCACTTCGTGACCTTTCTTCTCTTCTAGGTAGTACATCTGTCACTTTTTGGGGCAAATTTGAATTAAATAAAGTTCTAGCGCATACTTTTCAGTTTGGTTATCGATTCGATTGGGAATTATATTCTGGGTTTCCTTCTCAGGTGAAATACATTAGAAAATTGATTATCCAGAGAACCCACAAATATAAAAAACAGACTGTGACAAAAAAAAAGAAATATCGGTGGAAAAAATCACCAGTGCAAATAGATATTTTTCTGCTCTTCTTTTTTCCCTTCTCAGTGTTCAATTGTCTATTGGCAAATTTTAAACAATATAATATTTTTAGCCAGAGAAAAACAGTAACCACATATTGAACAAACTGCAGTCATAACTAATTTCACAAAGCAACTAAAAGTAAAGCTCAAGAGCAAAAGTGAAGCAGATAGAGTCACTCGATTAATTAACAATCACTTGCGAGGAGAGAAATCAAAATGGTTACTTCAGATGCAAATACGAATAAAACCAGCGGGAAGTTTGAATTTGAGAAATGTACCACTTAGAATAGCATAAGTGTTCTCAAATAAAGTTTGGGCGGAAAGGCGGACTTACGTTTCTGTGTAGTTAGTCGTCATGAATGAAAATAATACATTGTTAAAGGCTTACCATTTTGGAGTGCTTGAATAATCTCTCAGATATATTTTAAATTACGTTTTGCTTTACATGGCATTTCTTCCAAATGAAATTTTTGAATTTTATATCTGTTGCACTTCTCGAAATTTTTATGATATTGTCTGTCTCATTTCGCTGAACTATACCAGGTGTCAAAGTTTACTTAAGACAAGCCATGGTTTCCAGAGTTCCGAAGTTTTGAGATCCAAACTTGGCAAGGGTATTGTATTCAAGAATTTGAAAAAAAAAACAATATTTCGTACTCTCCTATCACTTTAAGTTTCACCGGAAATGACCACAACTTTAGAATTTCGAATGGAACACTCTGCATATTTTGACTTTTTCGAATTCTAGAGATGATTCTGGGTACGATTACATAGTTTTGAGACAAGAAATTGGTACATTTGATTTTTCAGTAGCATTTTTATTTTTGCAACTAGGGTGCGTTGAGCATATCTCATCTGATCCTATGGACATGAATGATGAGTAAAAAATATTATATTACGGTGTTTTTTGGCCAGTCAAGTACCTATGGCGATTCGATATTTCCAAAACCACCAATTGTGGAAAAAGTTTATGTTTTCAAATGATAACATCTTTAAGATACTTATTCCTCAGAATTTAATTTCTACGACGAATCCATTGATGATTTTGAAATCGGAAAGATCAAAATCCTAATATACTGATCGTCGAAAAATCATGGGGAAATTGGGGTATATCGCTCATTATGTATGCTTGAATGAAAGTGAATTAAAAAACATCAATTTTCAAATAACAAATATTCATAATCCACAAAAAAAACATAATACCAGGATATGTGGAAGGGAATTAAATGTTTAAAGCTCATTCTGCCAATTTTCTGACATTTTCTGGCTCTATCAATTGTGTTTCGCATCACATTTTGCTACATAGCGGGATATACACAAAAAATAATTGAGAAAACGAATTTCTTCGAAAATACAAGTAAATCTTTCCTTTCAATTCAGCATATTTTTTTGACTCGAAAGACTTGGAATTTTATATTTTTTTATTGAAATATATGCTTACACCCAGCATGTCATTATGAAATTACAAATATAAATTCTTCAACTTGATATTAACGACTTTTTAAGTTGGAAACATGTAATATTTTGATCGAATTCATTTTTTCCTTGATTCAAGGATATGAATATGCATTGTTTCGAACGAAAAAACATTATGTCTTCAGGTTAATATATTTTTTTTTTTTAATAAACCCAATACTTTCATTGAATGGTTCCTCTCCTTGATCCTTCAACTTGAATATGCATTTCTTTGATTAACAAAAACTTGTTAACAAAAAATCAAACCGACGAAATACGGAACTGAAAATAAGAAATTGAAATAAACCTTCTCAGTCTCAATAACTAAGCTCCTAAACTAATGTAAGTGAATAATTTTGAGTCGGCGCCAAACAAACAAGCAAATGAATTAGGTAAGGCGTAAAATGATGGCATCGAGTTGCGCGGTGAAATTCTGATAATTTTCTTGAAGTAATTTAATGATCTTCGTTGATTGTCCGTTTGGCGCCGACTCAAAATTAGTTACTTACATTAGTTTAGGAGCTTAGTTATTGAGACTAAGAAGGTTTATTTCACTTTTTACTTTTCAGTTCCGTATTTCGTCGGTTTAATTTTTTGTTAAAAAGTTTTTATTTTTCAATTTTTTGTGGCTAAAATCTACTAATTACTACTTACATGTTTTTTTATTACTTCCAAAATACTTACTCACCCACCTTTATTTTTGTTGTTCTGGTTAGTTCATTTCATTACTTTGTATATCATTCCATCCTCTCATAGAATATAATGATTTTGACGGATGGTGAATAATGACATTAGCGATCTGTCATTGTCAACTACATATGTGTGTGCCAATGTTCACAAGTGAAAAATCAATTATCCCCTATTTTTCCAACCGTAAGGGTGGGAAATTCCATTCGAAATCCAAATATGAGGTATACCCTATCTATTAAAAAATGAATCATCCAAATCGAAGAACCCAGTACAAAGTTATGCCTGATAGAATCGGTTAACGGACCGGAATTCAGAGGGTGAGTGATCAATATCCTCCATTTTGCTACCTTTAGGGGTGGATTTCATCTTTTGAATTCAAATGGGACCAACTTCAAAGTACACCCTATCCAATGAAATTATCGGAATCGGACGTCTCAGTAAAAAGTTATGCGTGATCATACATAAAAAAAATGATGAAAAAAAAATTAAATATACGCGTCGACTAGAAAACCGCTTCCTTTTTGGTTTCGTCGGTTAAAAATGTGATTTCTTCAAGTTGATATTACGACTTTTTCGAATTAGAAAAATGTAATATTTTGATTCAATCCTTTTTTTTCTTCGATACGAGAATATAAATATGCATTGCTTTAATTGAAAAAAAATTGTTTCTTCACGTTGATAATAACAACTCTCTCGAATTGAAACGCCCAATATTTTGATTTGATTTTGAATACTACCTTTCCTTGATACCAGAAGTTAAATATGAATTCTTTTAATTGAACAAGAAATATTATTTCTTTAGTTGAATATATATATATATATATATTCAATATATATATATATATTCAATATATATATATATATATATATATATATATATATATATATATATATATATATATATATATATATATATATATATTATATATATATATATTACTATGATGATGTGGGTTATTATTATTATTATTGTATTAACCAAAAGTCATCTCAATAATTTTGTAATTTGTTATGACAGTAAGCTTGATTGATTTCATTCATTATCAATTTTACTTGATTCTCAAAAAAATACTTATCATAACAATAGAAAATCCGGCTATGTTGTTCTTACTCTTTTTCAAACACCATTTTACCTTTCCTTTGTCACCTTATTCCAGCTCAGTCAGCACGCCTATGGAGACATGATCATCCTATAGCTCAGCAGAGTTCATCAAGTTATTGTTTCATGAAAATATAGTTCGTGATATGATCAAATGTTGAATAACGAAACAGAAAATGGTTAAATTTGTTTTTCTCTTATTGAAATAAATTTTCAAAGGTTTCAAAATCCTACTCCTGCGATATCTAGCTCATTTTGAATATATTTGAATCTATGAACTCGAAAAATCATCACATGACTTGTTCATGCGCAATAGAAAGAAAGAGCAAATGAATATTTACAGGCTATATTAACAAAGTGGTTATAAGTATGAAATAAAGTTCACCACTGTGGATCGATATTATCAAAGACCCCAAAAAATTTCCAATACCAATAATATCACTTCGTTGATTTGTGTTTTTCAAAAGAACTTGTAGATCGTTGCGTTTGTGTACTCACGAAGACTCCTGGCTGTATCCAGTGCTTTGGAAAGTGAACCTGTCCGACGTTGGCCCCCCTTTCATTGTTGGTTATGTCCTGTGTGGAATGTGATCTGGATAGCCGGTAGGTGGTTTCTTGCTCAAATAGTTGTAGGCTGTTTCTTGGTTTGGATAATTGATTGGAAAAGCTCTCACAGTTGTGTTTTCTGCTCATTTGGATTCATTCATCAGATGAAAATTTTTCTAACGCTTTCCCCAAAATTATTCTTTTCCGACCTTGTTTTTTCCGTAGCAACCATTCATTTTCATTTTTGGGCACGAAATTTTAGTTTCCATACACTTTAAAGAGCAACTTTTTTCATTCCACACTATGAAATTCATTTTATATACAGCCTATATTTCTATACTTAATATTATTTATACAAATTCGTAATGAATTCTCATTCAACCATTTTCTGTTCTCAGATTTGATATTTTATAATTTTTTCATGAGAAATTATTTGACATGTCCCTGTCATGTTCCCTTGAGTTTCTAAGTTAGCATACAGGATTGTCCTGCTTATATATATATAATTTTTATCTGTTTGAATTCTAAGATTTTGTTGTCTATTCTTTTTATAGGTTGGGCAATCCAAATGGATAGTGGAAACCTATTGATGTCACTGCTAAACTCTTTGATGATCTGCGTCGAACATAAGAAGGTTTTCAGAAATGCAAAGCGCACAGAAAAATTGTAAAACCACTATAGCAGGTATTCATGTGATGTATAAGAATCATTTTATAAATTTTTTATAATTTCAATAATTAACATATATATATAATATCATATATATATATATATATATATATATATATATATATATATATATATATATATATATATATATATTCTCCGCGCTGCAGTGGCATATTCATTGGCCAAGGTTTTTTCTCCAACTACTCACTTAAACTCCTAAGTTGTATTACTTTCACTCCCAACTTCGCGAATCAAATAAAACTCGACGAGAAGAGCTCTGACTTTTCACACTTGAATTGCTTTGTTCTTTCTGGAGAAATATATGTACGACCTCATTCAACGCTCCCCTCATTCGGTTCAATATCCCAGGTTACAGATAAAGTGCTTCCTTTCAGCGGAGCCAGTCAAAGAGAAACATAATTCGTGAGTGTTGAATTAGTCACGTTTCCTTCTCATACTACGTTCTTTCTCTTTTGTTGAAACATATAAATCGGATAATGCAGATAAGAAACGAAAAACGTGGAGTTATAGAATCAAGATTTATTTGATTGCGATACTCTCCAATGCAAACATTTTATCAAATCAAAGGTCAGTAATATTCAAAAGTGTACAGTGAATAACAAAACTCAATTTTAAGTAATAACAAGTAGTGAAGTGGATGAAATAATAAAAAAAGTTCGGAATCAAAATACTCATATCAATTACTTACGTATTGCAATAACATGAATGAAAATAAAACAGACTGGTCACTCGTTTACAGAAATTCCGAAGCATACCGCTGACAATTGGAAAATCGGTAATTCACTCGTGAAAGAAACTGAAACTGCTCATTCTGGCAATATATGCATTGCTTCTCGAAATTGGCACGATTTGCAAGTTATCAGAAGTGGGAAAATGCACTTTTATGCATAAGCATGAGTTACAATAAAAGCTATGTCCATTATTATACAGGGTGTCCAACTACGCAAAGATTATTTGAAAATAGAAAACCCAACTTAAAAACATGTGCTTCTCTCCAGAAGGATAGCCTAACTATCGATAATATTTTGATAACAAGTTGAAAAACAACTGTTATTCCATTTGGGTATTTGAATATGAGTCGAGCTATTTGGGGCAACGGCTCGTCCCAATTGCAGCCTCAAATATGGACTGCAGTGAATGCGTTGGTGTACATTTCATACGCTCCTCGTGCCAGGAATATCCAAGGCACTCACCATAAAGCACTTGGTTTATGAGCGCATGTACCGACTCATGGGATTTTCATTCCCGTTATTGAATTCAGAATCGAGCCTATTATTACTTTCCAGTTCTACTAATGAATCCAATTCAATTTAATTCTGATTTTCTCTCTACTATATTAGAAATACTAATGTGCTGGTTTGAGTTCGTATGTATCCACAGTCGAGTCACTACATAGTTGACTTGATTTGATTTTTATATAAAATCCGCATGGCAAACATTCATAACGTACATTATGAACTACAGTCTAAGTCAATAACAGTCAAATCAGAGTTAGGTTTAGGGTATTTCAAAAGTTGTTAATTATCCTAAAAATATAACTAATATTTCAAACAACTCAATATTTCCACCGTTTTTTCGAAGGAGGCTGTGTATGTTGATGAATATTTCATTTATTCATTCTGTTTGGCATATGAAATGATAACCATTTTTTTCTGAGAGAATCTCAAATAATGGCACTTGCTCAAAGGTGTTAGGTATGTGATATTCCTAGTGACTGACAACAATTGGAAAGAATTGACCTGGAGGGAGATGGAGAAAAAAAGAATCAAAGCCATCACTCGTAGACGCCCTCTGGGTAGACAAGAGAACAAATTAACGATTATTCTCGGGTATGTCTGAGTTGTTTTACATCTATTGAAGACAAAATAATGAAAACAGAAGATGATCCAGATTGCCCACGAATCAGTTATTTGAAACGAACCGCTACTCAAACATGCTTGATATGTAATGCTCATGAAAACATAGTGAGATTACCATTGACAGCTAGAGTACATATTTTTATTGTGCAAAATATTTCTGTTCCATTCGGTACACGTAGTTGTAGCCTCCTGAGACAACTTTTAACCGGACTCGAATTTGGTAATAAGTCATCAAATCTGAAGGGTACGGAAATATGTGAACTTCTTCAAGCTCTAAGAAAAACTTGTGAAAATATGGAGTGGAAGTTTTCTGATCACCACAGTTTTGCCGATGGAGAATCGAAAACTTGACATCCCTATCTGAGGACGATTTTGAAAGACTACGATTATTGTACCCCAATTACTCTCACCAATGGTTATTAGAAATACATAAGCATGAAGGATCTATTATTTCCATGCAAGCTCAAGCAAAGTCTCTCTGATAACTTCCCTCAAATTGTGCTCGAGTACACTTCAAGGCAAGCAGTAAGTGAACAAGGTACGGCAGAACCTCTCACAAAGATTCGTCCCGGAGAATATTGGGTTCAGTTCAATTGATTGTATTATTTTATCGCTCGACATATAACTAGTTTTGCTAATCGGTTATACAACAATGAACCAGAACAATGCAGAGCGATAGTATACATTGATGGAACATATTGCTATATTTCTTAAAGCAGCAACTTCCCAGTGCTGCGACAATCATTTTCATCCTATAAGGGACGTCATCTCGTCAAACCATTTATAATCGTAGCCCTCGATTGCTATATATTTCGAAAATTCGAGGACCATATTTTGCCGATTCTCGAAACAATGATGCAGAAATTCTACGTTTTGAGTTTGAGCGGGATGTGGATGGTTCAAGGGCATGGTTTCAAGAGAGCGATATATTTGTTGTCGATCGAGGTTACAGAGATGCTGTTCAACTTTCGGAAGGCTTGGGTATATTTTCACTGTCAACAGTCAACATTATTGATGTTTAACAACATAATATTTTTCAGGTATATCTCATGAAATGTCCAATTTTTTGCTACCAGGCCAAAATCAGCTATCAAACGAAAAAGCAAATCATAGTCGTCCAGTGACCAGAATGCGATGGATAGTGGAGAGTAGAAATTGGCATTCTTAATCAATGTTCGAATTCTCTGCCAGTTGTATTCCAATGTCTCACATTCCTCGCGTTGGTCATTTTTATCGCATATGCGTAGCTATTATAAATGAATACCACCCAAGTCAACAATCTCCAAATGCTAGTTGAAGCATGTTCCAGAATTCCCACATTCAACAATGGAAAACTTGAGAAACTGGACTGTGGGTACATACCAACTCAAATTAGCGCCTCCATATATCCGACATATTCAACAGAGCCAATATAAAAATGAAATTTTAACTGACACATTGAGAGAACAGGAAAATATTATCAGGCTGCGAATTTTCTCCAGATTCAAGAATGCTGAGAAATATTACCTGTTCACTGAATTCCATAATGGGAATGAAAATCCTATAAGTGGATATTAGTGTTCATGTTAATCTGGAGCTAGGACGCTCATATAGCGAGTGCTCTATGGTACCTGGGATATTCTAGACATGAATAACACATGAAGCATCCACCAATATATTTACTACAGTCCTTATTTGATGCTGCAAATAGGCACGAGCCGATGCCCCAAATAGTTTAAGTAATAGACTCCATTTCATATACCAAAATCGAAAAACATTTTTTTATAGTTATCAAAATATTGTCGATGGTTAAGCTACTCTGCTGGAGAGAAGCACAGGTTTTCAAGTTGGGTTTTCTATTTTCAAATATTCCTTTCGATGTTGGATATCCTATATGATAATGGATATAACAAATTTTGTTACTCATGCTTATGCATACGAGTGCATTTTTCCACTTCTGATCACTTTCAAATCATGTCAATTTCGAGATGAAATGCATATATTTCCAGAATGAGCAGTTTCACCTTTTTCCACGAGTGACTTTCCAATTAACGGTATGCTCCGGAAACTCTATAAACGAGTGACCAGTCTGCTGTATTCTGATTCATGTTATTGCAATACGTAAGTCATGTTATTGATTTGAGTGTTTTGATTCCGAACTTTTTTTATTATTCCATCACCTTCACTACTTGTTATTGCTCAAACTATTGAGTTTTGGTATTCACTGTTCACTTTCAAATATTACTGACCTTTGATTTGATGTGACTTTTGCATTAAAATGTATCGCAATCAAATAAATCTTGATTTTTCTATGGAAAATACCATATTAATGCATTTTGAATTATTCAACATTGCCACCCTCTAGCGGCTCTCCTAATCAAACGATACTTCTTTAATCTGCAAAATTGTGTAGGGACTTGAACCAAACAAAATATCAAGAAATTATCAAAATTTGCTGAAAGCCATTTTCATAGGGTTTTGTGCCCTGTCCTTTCGGGTAACTCTGATTCAGAAATCAACGTATTCTCTTATTACAGATTTGCATGATCGAATGAACTCACCTTAAATGAGTTCTATCGTGATAAAATGATGCGCGCAATCTGAAAAAATATAATTAATAACTAGCACCTGCGCGGTTAATCACGCACAGTCATGAGCCTAAGAAAAAACTACTTTTCTATAACATTTGGTGTGGAGATGTCGAAACAATTATCTTCGGACTGTGCGCCTTATACAATTGCGATAGAACTTCACTTGGGTTAAGTTAGTTTGAACGTTGTATTGTTTTTCAGCATACAGTTTCCGATATATCATTGATAATCAAGTTGTCGCGTCCACGCGCTCTTATGTTTATTACTAAGTTCATCATTCATTTTTCCATACTTCAACATTCAACATCAAAGCCATACAATTGTTGTGGGTATTCATTGGCAATTATAATTTTCTTTGTTCTTTGTGTAGATGCATTTACCCGCTATATTTCAATAAACAAAAACTCAAGATCCTCGCCTCGTATTTTCTCGTCGAGAGAACAGCGAGTGACAGTTTTTGAGTGAGTTGAAAATATACTTTCTGCATACATAGTGCTATCTGTTAGCTTTTGTTTCAAATCTACGTGATGGGAACATTATCGAAGTAATGGTGATATTGCGTTACGAAAATGACTCCCGCAGCAGCATACACCACTAGAGATCTCTAGGAGATGCCACTGAGGTGACAATAGTCATATCCCGCACTTCGGGGGACCTATAGGTGAGATCATGAGGTCAACGTTGATTTTTCATGATCATTCCAACCTCTCACGATTCTCATATTGCTCCTCAACCTCATGAAAATTACAGTCCACTTATCTCTAGAGTTTGTGATTTTTTTATAAAGATTGCACGCACATAAAACACAGATAGTTGTTCAACTATATCTGAATTCAGGTCTCTTCAGCTATTTTAAAATTCGTCTTGAATGTTTGTTTGTTGTTTTTCACCTGAGCTGCAGAAAATGAGTCTTGTCTGATTTTTTTTTATTGGCATGATATTAACCATCAGAATGTCTGAGGATCTTGAATTAATCATCTGATGTTATGATTTGCCAAAAAACTATTTCGGTAAGGTTTAAAGTTTCCGTTCGAACAGTATCACTGTTGATAGTCAATTCAATGAAATTGCGAGATTTTAACGTTATATCACCTATGTTTATTAGTCAATCTATATACTATGGCTTGTCACACGGATGTAGAATGCCGCCAGTTAGGATGTGATTTTTTCATCCTTGAAATATTGCTTTATTTTAATGAACACACTATTATTATTGAAGTTTTGTTCTGTAAGGTGGTATCTGTCTGATTTGTTAGAGTTTTGATGGGGAAGTATTCACTCCAGAATCTCCTGAATTGAGATTTCTCTTCTACTCAGAGTTAGTAAGATGATGCATGACTTGACATTTCGTCAACTAAAAACAACATTGTATTACCACATATTTTTCTGCTCAACATCAAGGTGTTTCTGCCAATTTTTCCAATCAAAAATTTTTTTGTCAAATTCAATTTCTTCGTTGGCCAGAGCTATTGAAAAAAAATGAATTCAGGAATCACCGTGGAAAGTTATCAATGTATCAAATCTGCATAATTTCGCAAACAAAATTTGATTTGAAAATCTTCTTGTACCTTGATGAATCGACTGTTTTTGATTTCCACATCCGAATTAGTTTTTCTATCAGATCCAACATATTTTTTATTAAAACACAATTCCACTATTATGATGGCTAGTATTTTATCCGTCGTTGTTCCGCTCACATCTTGTCACTCGAAAGGTGTATATACCTGTCACTTCCAGGAGTTTATCCAATTATCTGTTTTCATTTCCTCAAAGATCGAAAATCCGAAATTATTCATCACAACGATCAGCACTCTATAGCAAAATTCAAAAAAAATAACCTTTCAAAAAAATCATGAAATCAGTTTTTCGACAATTCACTTCAGAATTCCAAAAAGCAAGGGTGAAGTACCAATGTTAATTCATTCAACATCCCATTGAACTTCCAAAGCTCGAATGATACCATCCAGATAATTGTATTCTGAAATTAGTAACAACAATATTTCCAAACGAAATCTAGGTTGATATCTTTATTAGATACCAAAACAACTCAAGAGTCTAGAATTTGAAAAACCAGAGTTAGTTTTCGGACAATTGCATGCAAGTTGTCTGGAAACAGAAAACGAGGTGAGTCAGTTGATTCGAAAATTTTCGGGAAATTCCATCTAACCAACATTCACAATCGAAACCAACTTGATATCGTCTGGATCTCCTATCACTGTTAATAAGCTGCCTGTAGCTCTAAGGCTCTTACTCTCAAGACATCAAATAAGTGGGCCACGGCCGTTCACGAATTCAGAATTTAGTCGGTCGAGGATCAGAGACCGGTCTCCAGTCCTTGCCATGATGGTGTATCTCGAACAATTACCTAGACGGAATTTTGATTGGAAAAATTTGTAAAAATAGTAATTTTCATTGACGATGCAGCTTCGCTATCCTGTATGGATTAGTAGGTAACCCATCACTCCAGAGAGTGCCTGAGATGTTTGCAACACGAGGAGTCGTTTATATTGTGATTGGTGGCTTCCCTCATGAGCGGATTCTCTTGAGCTATTGCGCAATCAAATACTCTCTGATTGCGTTCTCTAATGATACTTCTGAAGACAGATTCAGGACTTTGAGGATCCGATCGTTCCGCACGTACTACGGAGCGTTTTTTATCATTCGCAGGACTCTCATTTGCGCCCGTTCCAGGATGTCAATGCTAGACCTGCAGATTTGGCCCCAGACGGCTGAGGCAGAGGAAAGTTTGCTGTTTTAGTTAAGTTAATCAGGGGATATAGTGCACAGATCTTTTTGACGATTTTCTCTCCAGGTGAGCCGGCGATCGAAAATAACTCCCAGGTACTTGACCCGCTCTGACCATTCTATCTCCCTTCCAGAGATAGTCACTTCCCTCTCCGTGTTGTTCCTCTTGCCACCCATCAAAATCGCTTGTGTTTTTCCAGGATTTAGCTTCATCTTCCACTCATGATACCACTGCTGAAGGTTGTTTGATGCATTCTGCAACTGAACGACACCCATCAGGTGGTCAGCTGCAGAGGAAAGCAAAGCCGTACCATCGGCAAACAGGGAGACCTTCACATATTCGCTTCTTGGAATTTCTGACTTATAGAGGGCCTCAATTCATTTCGAATCCTAGAGAGAATTGTCGACCCTGATTTGGAATGTTCTCCCCAAGAGGTACGACTTGATCTACTTGATCTAACTCAGTAGCAGGTGATCTTTCAGCTTAGTAAGAAGGCCTTCATGCCCAACCCTGTCAAAGGCTCTGCTAATATCAAGTAAATCAATTGTTCGTTGGGTAGAACATTTCTATCCTGCACTTTTTCGAAAAGCTTTTCTTGAACGATTTTTTCAGCCAGCTCAGCAGAACTGCAAAGCAGACTGATCGGTCGATAATTCTGTGGAAAGATCGAGTTTTCTTCCTGTTTCGGAATCATAACCACAACGGCATCCTTCCACCTCCGACGGAATCTCTTGAGGCGCAGTGAATTATTCATAACATTCAATGAAGACTGCACCTGGTTATACGGGAAATACTCAATCATTCGATTGGTAATTCCTTCGTAACCAAGAGCATTTTTGGGATTGAGTCCCTTTATATGGCCCTCAAGTTCATTCAACGTAGCTGGATGTCGTCGTGATTGAACCCGATTTTCCAACAAAAATTCACGATCCAGATCATCGTCAGGATGCTCATTCAGCCTAAACTGCCTTTCCATCGAGTCTTCAAAAGCTTGAGCTTTGGACTATGGGTTATAGTACAGGCCGCACCATGAATAGGGAAAGATCGGTCTTTGTTGGTTGTAAATTTCGATTGATTTTCCAAAATTGATCACAGTTTTCAAAATTTTGGAGGGTTATGCCAAATCTTTCGTTCCGAAATTCTGATATATATTCTCTAACTTCCCTATTCAATACCTAAGCTCGGATTCTGTCGGCAGGGAACAGACTCCTTAGATACGCTCTTCTAGCGTGATATCTCTCCTGGGTGAGATTTTTAATCCTCAAAAATAATTCGTGATGGAATCTAGGAGCCGGTTCCTTGTGGAAGGAATCCTCTAGAGCATTTTTGATGGTGAGTTCATAGCGCTCTATGGCCTCATCTAGCTCGAGTGGAGAATCTATTCTCTCAGGAAACCTGTCTCCAGAAGCGAACGAAATCTATCCCAATTCACCTTGGTACACATGCAATTCATCTGAGGCGGTGGATCACCTCCCAGTGATGAAATCACCGGATTGTGATCAGAGCCCAACTCGGCGAGGACGTGTATATCGTAGTTCCAGGTGATGTTCCTGGCCACCAGTAGTAAAAAGTACTGAAAAGTGGAATTTCTAATAGATTGAAAGTTTGAATTCCTGAAGGGCAAAGTACATCGGGCCTATATGGACCAAAGTGTGTCGGCACATCTGGAGCCAACACTTGGTATTCACACCTGTCACTGTGTTGCCTCAACCGTCTGCCATTGACGTTGGTTACAAAACAGGTTTTCATCAGGAGCCCATCAAGTGCCTCAGGAAGTATTTGATTCTGCGGAGGATTGTGAGCACTGATTAAACGCATAGGACCAATCCTCGTGTTGAAAATTATACCATCAGCTTCAATACCATGGGAATCATAATTGAAAATGCCAAACTGGACATGCGAGTGACAACGTTTGACCAAAATGGCAACACCGCCACCCGGACGTCCAATCTGGTCATTTCTAAGAACTTTGTAGTTAGGAAATCTAACAGGTTACCCATCGAAATGAGTCTCTTGCAGAAAAGCAACATCGATGTTGTTCTCTACAAAAAACTCTTGAAACTCAAGTCTATTTTGGAGGAGTCCATCACAATTACAACTACCGCTTTGATGAAATACGAAAGCTGCTGTTCACCCATTCATTGGGATTGAAACCTGTTGCGAACTCTGCAGCAGCTGCGAAACAACATCCTCATTTGGTCTAAAGTGCTAAGGATGTCTTTAGGCGTTGAAATTTGAGCTGGTTGAGGAGGGGAAGCATCTTGGGCCACCGCCGCATATGACACCCCCGCCTGTGACCTATTTTCGGGGAAATATCGTTGATTTTGCGATAGTGAAGCGGGGTCCACCTTGCGCCTTATGCGTGGACATTTGGGACATCCACGATAGTTTGCAGTATGATCCTCACTGCAGTTCGCACACCTATCTTTTTCTATCCTAGACTTTGGACATTCACAAGTGGTATGGGCATCCCTGCGCTTGACGCAGGCGGAGGTGGCACAGCAGTTCAGCTGGCAGAAGCCAAACCGCTGAAAGCTGTGACACTGTCCCACAGAGGCTCCGGGCTCCAATTTGGACATTCAGTTAACCTGTAATTTTGGAAATTTATTTCTGGTCTTTATTCAGGAGAACTAATACTAATAAAAGTGGAATCTTTTTGACATCATTTCTGTGCATGCACGCTACTGATTCCGGGGCGAACCCCTTCTCAGTTAGCTCGTTTTGGATGTCATCGCATCTCTGAGAACAACTCGCAAATGTTTTTCCCCGGAGAGACTATATATGTAGAAGGAAATTTTCTGATCCTTAAAAATGCTACTAATTTTCCTGAAGTCTTCAGGGGAGTCGGGAAAAATGTTTATGGCTCTATATACATTTTCATCAACTTTGGTTAATTTGATGTTGTTAGATTTGAACAATGAAACCACCGTGGTCCAGATATTTTTATCCATAACATTGATAGGGGGTATGTCCTGTTGTTTTATTGTCTGAGGAGTCTGTTCCGTGGATAGAACAGAAGTCCCGTTAGTTTGGTCGATGTTTATGTCGTCATCAGTGGAATTTTGAATATTATTTTTATTATTGTTGGTGTTTACGGTGGATTTTGAAAATTTTAAAATTTCAGTGAAGGATTCGGTTGAACTCATATTGGCTGATTCCGACCCTGGATAATAACTTGTAGAGAATTAAAATGACGTCTATTGGTGAGTATCGCTGATAAACTGCCACGTTACCAGATATTATAAGCATGTACTGATATCTCGTTCATTTTTTCGCTTTCATTTAGGATGATGATTCCTCAGACTATCTATTTACATTTATTCATATTCAGATTAATATCAATATCAACCTAGGAAACCACACTGAACAACGATATGGAACTCATCAGTATAGCCTCAATAAAACTGTAAATTGTAAATAACGACTTTAAACATAAAAACTCGACATGGAGATTTACATTGTTATTAAAAAAAACTAAAATAAAAATGACAAATTCCTCCGTTTTTTTTTAGATCGACAGTTTCATAAATAAATATTTCTCAATTATCCAGGGAGTAGTTTTAATCCTTTAGGATTCGAATTTTGAAAAGACCTGGTTCAGTGGGTGTCCACATCATAAAATAAGGCTACTGAACAAATTTCATTTATGGAAGTTAGAGCATTCTGGTCCAATGATAACGGAAGACACGGGGGTGTTAGTATGAGAAGTGACACAAATTAGGATTTCCTTTCTGAAATATTGAATCAAATTCCCAAATAATAATTTTCATACCAGTATATGCCATTTCTTGAGCTCCACACCTCTCATTCGAAAAATGTATCTCCAAGATGTACACAAATAATACAACATTGCTATAAATCACTGTTGATGATTTTTTATGAATTTGTTATTATTGTTTGTTCTGTATGCTCTTTCCATATGAGGTTTGTTCGAACGTATTGTTAGGAAACTGACTGGTGTTGTTTACATAGAACATTCCAACATTTTTTCCACTGCGTGTAATTACGGCAGTGGCGTTCATTTATTTGTAAGGTGAGGATTTATGCTATGAAAGATATTTCAAGTGAGCGAAACTAAGTTTCAGAACTCTTTTTCCAATTTGTGGAATGTTCCAGTTGAAGACATCTGGAAATACAAACAATAATGAAGAGAAGATGTGAAAACATATTTTTGTATCAGAAAGCACTTTTTGTTTGAGATTTCCACATCTGAGAAGGAAGTGAAGGAGTGGATAGTCCAAAGTCAGAAATTCCCTCAAATCTTTGTTCTCTCCATAAAAAATAAAAGATATTTCTGGTGAGTGGAAGAACTTTGTTTCAGATTTTTTTTATAAATTAGCAACAGATCTTTGCTAGGTGTGGTTGTTCATAATCTGGAAAACCAAAATAGGAAAGGCATCAATAGTTCAGTATGCGGACTCCTAGTTCCTGCAAAATTTCTGATTTTCCGTATATTTCGAAAGCAGGGTGATTTATAATAATCGAAATTGTGTAAGTATACTTCATTATTTTTCTACCTTGGAATTTAATATTCTTCCCGTAGCCAAAAAAATAATAATTTTCAACAATTCAATACCTTTTCGTAATTAGTATTAATTTTCAAAATTTGGGAAGCTTAATACAGGAAGAGAAAATCCAAAGTTATTTCCTCAATTATTTAGTTATAAACGGTATTTTTTCAATGTGACATCATTCTTCGAATTCTCCTGCAACAATTTGATCCCTGTTTACTGAAGTAACAACAACTAGTTCAATGAAAAGAATAAAAAAATCAGTGAGGTATTTAGACTGATACATGAACGTATCTAAAAATTCAAACTTCACAACCTTTCGCATGATACGATGCTTGAACCGAATGGACTATCACAAATTTTCAGGTATTGTTGCCAAACAATAAAAAAGGTGAACGATATACTACCAACAAAATGTTATCGACAACTTTCTGTACACGTTTTTGTTTTCAGTCGAATCGTTATAGTGGAAAATAGAGGATTTGGATTAATGCCGAGAATGGAGTACTGGGAATGGAGTGAAATTGAATGTTGATTCAGCTTTTAATTAACACGCTCACTCGCTAGAAATTGGTTTTTGATCCCTTGGTTATATCATATCGATTGATTGAAAAAAAAAACTGTTTATCAGATTATTATGGAAGCAATTTCAGTACGCCAGGATGCATGTACAGTCGAATGAATTGTCGATTTATTTTACGTTATTTAGTAGCTTTTTGACAACAGCTCCTTCAACAAATCTAACTGATAGAATTTTTTTTGTCAAAAATCTGATGAAACAAAACAAATAGCGGGAGTTTTGTTCACTTCAACTCCCTCAGTGGTAATGGATAACATACATAGTTTACACACGGGTCATAGAACCAATTATTCATACTTTGGTTCAAATAATTGGGAAGATTTATTCAAGGGTAATATCATGAGTGCTGTGGATTTCATCGTTCAATATTTCTTCGAATTGGTGAGAAAGCATTTTGTCTGGGAATTTTACTGAGTGCGATTTGCGGTCTTATCATCTGATCAAACCACGAGAGCTAAGCTTGAGTGGTTTAATTTTCAAGGCCAAAAATTGAACGAGTCGAATTTCCTAGAGAAAAATTGTTTGGCGGAAAATAAAAAAAAATAAAAAATTCCCTAGCATGAATGATATTTGATGAGAATATTTCACGAATCACATATGAAACTGGATAAAACTACCAGAATTTATGTTATTTTTGAATTTTCAATAATTTTTCTCGTGTACAAATAACTACTGGTCTATGTTAGCGACCTTCTTCACAAAGAATCGCGAATCCTTGATGCTAGACAATTGTTCCACAAAAATGTAAATATTCATCAACACCTGTGTCTTTGCTCAAAATTAAAGGAATTGTTAACTTTTCTCTTTTATCTTTATTTCATAAAGAAAACTGACGTATCTCGCCAAAATTACAATTCACACTGACTTTCAAAAAACAAAAATAATAAACATGTCATTTCAATTATTTCAATTGTCCCTTGATGATACTGGAACATCCTCTCCCCATTAAGAAATTAGTTTCTTCATCCGTTCACTTCCAGTCTGCATAGCTTAGTAACGGGTCGTCGATAGGTATTATTTGCCGTTTTCACCTCTGCGACTCTTACTTTTCCGTCGTTCCCTGGAAATACTCCTGTGACTTTCCCTAATTTCCAGGAGTGTCTAGGAATATTTTCATCCACCATAATGACAATATCTCCCAGTTTCAGTGATTGATTATTGTCAAGATTATTGTCAATCCATTTATTCCTTCGAGAAAGTGTTGGAAGATATTCTCTCGTCCATCTTTTCCAAAAACTGTTAACCAGCATTTGAGATTTACGCCACTCCTTTCTCAAATGGAGTCCTGAATCGAAATGACCTGGTGGTCCATCCATATTTTGATACCCTGTGAGGATGTGATTGGGCGTTAGTGCTTCAGGGTCATCAGGGCTCATTGAAACATAAGTGAGTGGCTTTGAATTCACTATATTCTCGGCCTCTGCAAATAAAGTCAGCAGCGTCTCATCACGAATGCTTTGACCGTGGATGACAGTTCCCAAAGCAGTTTTTGTTGACCTCACCAGACGTTCCCAAGCGCCTGCCATGTGAGGAGCTGCGGAGGGAACACAGCTAAATTCAATCCCCTTTGTTGTCATGGAATCTATCATTGCATTTTCATCCAGCTCTCGCAGGGCACAAAGAAGTTCTTGAGCTGCTCCTCTCAAGTTGGTCCCATTATCGGAGAAAATTTTCTGCGGTTGTCCACGCCTTCTAATCGCCATGATGGCCGATCCTGTGGTAAGAGAATGAGCCACTTCTAGATGTATTGCTCGTACAGCAAGGCATGTGAAGATTACACCACATCTCTTCTCGCGGTGTCTGCCAACAGTCACCAAGAGGGGACCAACATAGTCCATTCCTGTATTGCTAAATGGACGAACTCCTGGTGTTACCCTTGCTGGCGGCAACTGTCCCATTGTTGGAGGTTTAGGATGTGCATTTTCATTTTTGCACTTTTGACAAGAATACTTGATCGCTTTCACGGCAGCTCTACCGTCTATCACCCAATATTTTCTGCGAATCTCATTCAGAATTGTTTCATTACCATGATGTCCAAATTTTTCATGGTAATGTTGCAGGAGTAGTCTGGTAAATAGATGTTTTGGGTGAAGAATAAATGGTTTTCTTGCTCTCTCTCCCATAACTGTGGCAAATTCGAGACGGCTTCCAAGAACCAATAATTCATTTTCAAAGACGGGACTAAGTTGTTTCAACTTGCTCCTTTTTCCAACTGGTTTTCCTTGTCGTAACATTGTGATATCTTCCATGAAGCTCTGGAGCTGCGATGATCTTATCCAGTACTTTTTAGCCTCTTCGATTTCTTCAACACCTAATTCTCTTTGTTTTGCGAGTTCTCCGCCATTTTCAGTCTTTCTTCTCATTATTTTCAAGAACCGCAATACCCAAGCTGTTGTCCAGATAAGTCTGTGCCATTTTGAGAACCTCTTCAAATCTATAACATCTTCATGCTTTTTTTCTGTTATTTTCCCAACGAATTCAGCCTTCATTTCAACATCATCTTCTCTGAATTTGATTTCTCCAACTTCCTCTTTCGGCCATTCATTTTCTGATTTTTTCAAAAAGTCTGGGCCCGTGAACCAGTTCAGAGGGATGATGTCTGTATCTCCATAACTTGTTCTGGTAGCTTTGTCAGCAATATTTTGTTTGGTAGGAACCCATCGCCATTGTGCCACATTGGATCTCTCTTGTATTTCTCCAACCCGGTGAGCTACGAATTGCTTGTAGTTCTTGCCATCCCCTCGTATCCAATTCAAAACGCACTTCGAATCTGACCAATAGAACGTTGCTGTCAACTGTAGTTCAAGTTCATCTTTCAGAGTGACAGCTATTCGGGAACCCATTACTGCGGCCTGTAGTTCCAATCGGGGAATGGACAATGGCTTCATGGGTGCTACTTTCGCCTTTGCGGTAACGAGAGAAACTTCTATTTCTTCGTCAGTTACAACTCGCAAATATGCTGCTGAACAGAAAGCTTTTTCACCAGCATCACAAAAAATGTGGAGCTCCATTCTTCTAGCATAAGGAATTTTCTGTGAATAGCATCTTGGGACTTTAACATCAGAAATATGTCGCAGATCGGAAAGCCATTTCTTCCAAATTTCATGTAAGTTCGCGGGCAAAGCGTCATCCCATCCGATTCCGGTTCACCATATATCCTGTAAAAGTATTCTGGATCGGATTGTGAAACATGTCAGCATTCCAAGAGGATCAAACACTGTCATGACGAACTTCAGAATTTTTCTTTTTGTAAGGTTCGTGAAATTTGTTTCATTCAGCTTCAGTTTGAATTTGAATTCGTCTGTCTGAGGATCCCAAAGAATACCCAATATTCTTTGTGTTGATGAATCAGATTCAAAATTCTTCATTGATGCCAAATTTCCGTGAATTTGTTCCCTTATCATTCGAGAATTAGACATCCAATTAACTATCTCGAAACCTTCCATCTGCATTACCTTTTTGACATTTTTTATCATCTCCATGGCCTTTTCTTCAGTATTCTTCGAATCGCAGTAATCATCGACGTAAAACCATTTGGTTATTGCTACCTGTACATCTTCGGAGTCTGCATTCTCTTGTGCATTAATATTTTTTATATACTGAGCGCAAGTAGGTGAGCAGGTCGCTCCAAATGTCATCACTTGCATCTCATAAGTATAGTATTTCTAATCCCAATTGGACCGACATAAAAAGTTTCGAGAATGAATTCTCTTCCACACGACAGAACTTTTTTATGATTTTACCAGGAACGCTTCGAAAGTAAAAACACTGGTAGTATATGAATTTTCCATTTGCCGGGCAGTGCATATGAACACTCCTCGTAGTGCTATTAATTTTTTGCCGTTCCAATTGGGATTAGAATATACATGGTTCTTTGTCTAATTCGATGTCTCTCCATAACAGCCTCTGAGAGCACTGATCTTCTTTTCTCATTCGAACTTGATGAAACATCTCTCGTACGTCTCCGCAAAATGCTATTTTTCCTTGTCTGAATCTGCACAAACTTGCGAACAAAAGTTGGAGAAGGTCTGGTCCAGACAACAAATTATCATTCAAGCTAATTCCTTCCATTTTAGCTGCAGCGTCGAAGACCAACCTTATTTTGCCGGGCTTGTTCGGATTCGTAGTGGCAAAGTGCGGTAAATACCATGTACGGGGCGTTTCAATATTGGCTTCTGAAGGTGATAATTTTCTCAGGTATCACTTTTCCAGATAGTAGTTTATCTTCTCGGAATAGGCTTTTGAAAATACTTCGTCTCTTCGACATTTTCTCTCAATGCATAGAAGTCTTTGCAGTGCCATACTCTTACTTTCTGGAAGATGGATATCTTTATCTCTCCACAGCAATCCAATTTCGTATCGGTTCTCACCATTCAACCTATTGCATGATTTCAACTGCATCCCGTTCCTCCTTGTTGATTCTCCTGGTAGTTGGCATCACTCCAAAAGAATCAGTGGAGAAATATTGCTTGACCAATTTGTGGAGATCATCGTCTTTTCTCGATTGATCACATATATGGAACATGTGAATTCCGCTGACATTGTTGACATTCGCTATACAGGGACCATGGAGAGACCAACCTAGCTTGCATTTGGTCGCAACTGGTAGCATATCGTGCCAATTTTGACTTGAATATGTTTTCACAGGTACTATCAGGTTGATGTTGTCTTGACCTATGAGAATGGTCGGCTTTTCTATAGGTACATTTAGTAAATGTTCGTATTTTCTCCATAAGGCCATGTCGATGGTTTGAGAAGGTAACGATAAATTTTCAACAGTATGCACACCTTTCATTGAAAAAATCTTGGAATATTCTTTAGCTGCTGAAATGTCTTCATTTATGCGTTTGGAGTCCTCTTGCCTTGATACAATATCGTTTGTCCATTGTATGCAAAGAGTTTCCGATGGCCCAGTCAATCCCAACTGCGAGGCGATTTCATCTTCTACCAAAGTGACTGTTGAACCTTCATCGCACAGAGCTAATACTCGAAGTATACCATTGGGACCGTGAATTTTGACAGGAATGACTCGTAGCAGGACATTTATCTCTTCCTGTTGGACAGTGCAGACGCTTTGGACTGAAGAAGAAGTAGGTGTTTCAATTTCTGTGTTATTTTCGATATTTGTAGTATTCATTGTCTTGTGTAGAAGAGGGTTATGTCGAAACTTGCACCCATTTACACCACATTCTCTTCTGGATTTGCACTTAAATCTGGAATGTCGTTTTTTAAAGCAGGAAAAGCATAGTTTTTTACTCGTAATCGTGGCCCACCGAGTATCAATGTCATCAGCCTTCAGTTTGTCACATGTATTGACAGAATGGGATTTTTTGCCACAGTATGTACAAGTACGTTCGATTTCACCTGCTTTCGGATATTTTCCAGATCGAATTGCATTCAGAACAATGTCTGCTTTCCGTCCTTGGTATTTTTTGCATGGTGTTGTCACATAAGTGGCTGCATCAGCTATGTCACTAATCCAAAGGGAAAACTTTTCCATATTGACTCTCCCATGGTTGAGTAACACCGTTTCACCCCATTCGAATTTCAAACTATCGGGTAACTTGTTCACAAATTCTTTCAGAATTTGAGGGTTATAGTAATGACCATAATTATCAAGTGACTTCATTGTTGCTACAAGATTATTCACTTCATTTGAAAAGGATATCAGTTTGTCGATATTGAGTTCCTTCATATGAGGAATTGAACTTATTTTGGATAAAATAATGTCTATTATCAGTTCTGGTCGGCCAAACCGCATCTGTAGAGTTTTCATGATAAGCTCGAGGTTTTTACTTGTCATCATCATGGCAGAATCAGAGGATTTTGCTTTTCCTCTCAGAGACTTTCGCAACTTGACCATGATTTCATCTTCGCTGTATTGGCACATTGTGGAAATTCTCTGAAATTGTTGGTGAAACAGGGACCAGCCTTCCGGATTGCCATCGAATATTGGAAAGTCTTTATCGAGAGTCTGTCTGGCAAGGATTTTCTCTTGTGTCACTGGATTCACTGATTTCATAGTTTCTGAGATTGTTTGGCACAACAGTTTTATCTCATTAGAAGCTTGTACATTCGGGTGTGACTTTCCGTGAGAATCTAAAGTTTCGTTATTTGAAGTTTGCTTAGTTTTGACACTCATGACTGAAGTTTTGTCGGCAGATCTGCAGATTTCATGGTATTTTTCACTTTTCTGGGGACCGACGTCACATACTTCTTCTATTTCTATTGGTGACAATTTGTTCTCTTCAGTTGCTGGTAACCCAATGTTTTCTTCAATCCATTCTTGTACGTTCAGGAGTCTTGAAGAAGCCTCTGATATACCACTGGAATGGAATTCATTGGATTCAAACGTTACTTCTAGTTCTGCTTTATGTAAATCATGTTCCATCCGAATCAAACGCATTTGGTTTTCGACTTCTCGCTGTTTCTGTTGTAGAAGCTCTTGTTGTTTTTCCAACTGTTGCCTTACTTTTTCTGTTTTCAGACTGAGTCTCATTTTCCGTAGGTTGAGGGCTGCCTGGGACCGTTTCGAACTCGTCACAGAAACAGTCTCTTCACAGACTTTTCCCTTAGAACTTGTTACAGACTTCTGATCATGTCTGTCTAGAGACACCAAGGACCTAGTTGTTTCCGCCATCTCAGCCAAAGTATTTCTGTTCGATATACCAAACTTCTCAGGCCATATATAGTCGACTGACAAACTTTTATTTATGCCTGCGTTTTTCCCGGTGGGTTTGAAGGATGTATTTTCCATTTCTTGGTTCATTATATATCAATATCCGTCGGAGGACCAATGTCTTTGCTCAAAATTAAAGGAATTGTTAACTTTTCTCTTTAATCTTTATTTCATAACGAAAACTGACGTATCTCGCCAAAATTACAATTCACACTGACTTTCAAAAAACAAAAATAATAAACATGTCATTTCAATTATTTCAATTGTCCCTTGATGGGACTGGAACAACCTGAATAAAAACAAGCTGATCGTACTAACCCATCACTATAATACTAGGCAAAAAAATCCATTTCTCCACCCAATTGTATCCAAGACAATAAGACAAAAGAGTTTCGACTATCTAGGCCCCAAACTTTTCAATACTTGACCTCCCACTATTCAAATTGAAAAATCTACCAGGTTATTCGAAAAAAAAGTGATTGATCATATAAAATATGTCTCCCGAACGAACATACATGAATTGTTTGACTGAAATTGAATTTGAATAGTTTTCCAATGTATATGTAATCTAATGTGGTAATAGCTGTAATATTATAATGTACTCATTTTTGTAGTTGTTTATTTTGAACAGAATGGTATAACGATATTTCAATATATATATATGTATATTTTTAACTCAAATAGTAGAACTATTTCAACCTCTTATTCTGTATTTGTTCATTTTGAACAGTATGGTATAACGATATTTCAATATGTCTATGTATATTTCTAACTTGAATAGTTGTACTATGTTAACCTCTTATTCTGAAGATCTAAACCTGGTGTATTGACATCAAAGTCTACGAGAGTCTCTATCAACTTTGCAATCTATATGTAATATATGTAATATAACATAGAAATAGTTTTCAAAATTAGTTTAGGAATGTACCCATTATCCTCACAAACAGGTGTAAACCTCTGTGAGATATTTCTGTTTTTGTTTATTTTGAACATATATTCGATGTACTTACTTGATACTTATTTTTTTTTTCAAAATAAACTGCTATTCTTTCTATTCTATGTTTGATTTCATATGCTCCGTTTCACAGATTTATTGATTCCTAATGATTATTCACTGCTTTTGAACTCAATAAGAACCTACAAATTTTTATAATGAAATGAATTGTTTTTGTATGTTATATTGAAAAAAGAAACATCAACAGGAATCGAACCTAAGCATTTATTGTGGAAGAATAATAACCTAACCACTTGACTACAATCCTCCTTGATTTTTTGAGAATAATGGAATTGTTGTGAGTTGAATAGATGTTCTGAAGGTGCTCCTATAAACGGCTAAAAGTGGTCGGGAAAGTCTTTTTGAAAGTGTTTAAAATTAACAGTCGCTGTAGTGTAGATCAATATTCCCAAATTTAGTGAAATCACAGAACAATCTTCAGGAGAAAATATGGAAATTTGAAGGGAATATCCAACCTCAGTGAGTAAAATTATACACCCAATCCTAACTTCAAATATAGTCGAAATAGTCAGCGAGCATAGTTATATTACCAAATCGAATTGTCATTCGCACTTGAGACATGGATGATCAGAAAACCTTGATATGGGATCAGAACAAAATTCTCTTCGACTCCTTGACTTGGCAAATCACCGAACAGAAAGACATAGTTTTGAAAAGCTCCACGAAAATAGAAGCTTTAAAAAGTGAAGTGCAAGAACTCAAAAATAAAAACAAGAACTTACGCGAAATAACATCATCAGTTTCAATTCTAAATATCAAAGTGGAAACCTGGTGTTATTCGTCCTCTATATTCTGAAAACTAAATTAGAACTTCAGCTGAAAGATACGGAGGTAAACCATACATACATGGGAACAACCCCGTATCTTCCGTAATTATTGGAGTACAATTCTGAAATACCCACGATCGTTAGATATACTGAATATGAGTCTGAATCTCTTCTGGGGTTAACTTGAGTGACATACACTGCGCGCCAGAGGCGAAGGATTTTTGCGAAATATGATAATAGGGGCCAAGATAGGCTCAACATTCTCACGGATTCGTGATCAGGACATCAACTTCAGTAACAAACCATATTTTTACTGAAAAATGTTCAGTTCTGAAAAATCCGAATTTGTCTCACTTCTCATGGAAACACCCCCATATCTTCCCTAATTATTAGAGTAGAATTCTGAAATTTCCACGATCGTTGGATATGCCACGGATGAGACTGAATCTCTTCTAGATTGAATCTGAGTGACATACACTGCGCGTCAGTGGCGATGGGCAAGCTAGGCTCAAAACTCTTACGGATTCGTGATCGAGACATAAACTTTAGTCACAATCCATATACTAAAAAATCCAAATCTGTCTCATTTTCTCAGGATAACGCTCCCGTATCTTCTGTAATTATTGGAGTGGAGGTCTGTAATTTTCACGATCGTTAGATATACCGGGGATGAGTCTAAATCTCTTCTGGGGTTAACCTGAGTAACCTACACTGCGCGCCTGGGGTGATGGATATACCGATGCATGCGAAAAATAATATTAGGGGGCAAGATAGGCTCAACATTGAATACTTTCGTTTCGGACGTCAATCGTCTAAATGGATTTGAAATAGTTTCACAAAGTTTTGAATGCTTGTATCTGCAAACGTCTTCAGGTGAATACTCACAAGCTTAGGTGCTACTCATTTATTTATATGTTTGTCGGTGGTTAATGTGATTTCACGCGGTGTGCTGGTGCGTGGAGTTTTGCGCCTCTGCATCTCGCCAGGAACGGCAATTAGTGGTTTCAATACGTTCTTGATCCCAACACTTGGTTGACCTACATTGCGCGCCTGGGGTGATAGATATACCGAATTGTGCGAAAAATAATATTAGGGGGCAAGATAGGCTCAACATTGAATATCCTCGTTTCGTCTAAATGGATTTTAATGTTTTTACAAAGTTTTGAATGCTTGTATCTGCAGACGTCTTCAGGTGAACACCGACAAGCTTAGGCGCTACTTATTTATTTATATGTCTGTCGATGCAATGGTGCGTGCAATTCCGCTATGTGCAGTGGTTCATGTGATTCCGCGCAATGTGCTAGTGCGTGGAGTTTCGCGCCTCTGCAGTTCGTCAGAAAAGGCAATTAGTGGTTTCCATACGTTCTTTATCTCAACACTTGATTGACTGAATGCGTTATTGGCTTCGATGTAGGCGATCTTTGTGAACTTTCGTTCGAACCAATGCTCCGTTCTATGTAGAACACTGGCGCCGCCCCTTGGAATTCGATGGTGGTCAGTCCAGGCGTGGTGAGCAATTCCCGATTTCGACGTTTCTCCGCGTTGAGTGCATTTGTTGTGCTCATCCAATCTTACCGATAATGCCCTCTTTGTTTCTCCAATGTAGGGATCTCCGCATTTACATAGAACTTCATTATTAAATACCTTGTACTGGTTTCATTTCTGTTGTCAGGTTTGGTCTTGGTGAGGAATTGAAATATTTGACCCAAGGCAACTATTCTTCATAAACATAACCGCAGTCCACTATAAACACAAAAACGAATTGATCATCTACAGTCATAACTATAGCACCCGCCACAAAAAAAGTATCGTAATACCAGTCCTGCACGAGTCAGTCGGTCAAGGGAACTATTGTTACTTGGGCCCTAAACTTTCCAGCTGTCTACCTGAAACACTAAAATGCGAGCCAAATCCTAGAAAATTCAGAAACAAACTTAAACTGTTCGTTCAGCATACTTTCCGTGCAGAAATACACGAGAAAATTGAAAACTAAATGCAAGACTTGACTCTTCCTCATATACGATTGTCAAACACTCATTTATATCATTTTAAAGATTTATTATCACTATTCGTTTCACCTCAAAATCCTTCAATACCTCAGTTTTATCTTATGACAGTTATATACCCTGGTTTTTTACACCATTTTCTTGTTGTTTGTATTACCAATCTTTTAATATTGTATACCTTCCATAGTTAATTATTCATATCTCTAATGAATGTATATTATTGCACAATCTCACTATTTCCTTACACAATAGCAGGCTCAGGCATACCCTGCTTCGTAAGTATTCTCTTCAATTTATTCACCATTTGCCATTCCAAGAATGCAATTACACTGAATTATAAATTATAAACTTGAGTAAATAAATTATTATTATTATTATTATTATTGAACTCCATAGAGTAATGGTGAATTGGAAACAGCTCTTGATGTTGAACCTGTTTCCGATCATTCCGATTTTCTTGGAGACACCTCTGATTCACGGAAGGCAGATCACTGAGTTTTGTTGTGGCTCTTCAGATGTCTTAGATCTCTGGAGTTGCTACAACACTTCTCTCAGGAGTTTCTTGGTGTATCCATTCCGGTAGATCAATTCAGCATCTAGTGACTCCTCGTCGTTGCATATGTGCATCGCTTTCTCTACGAATGTTCTCGCGAACCCTCTCTTCATAGAACCCGGACGAAGGAAGAGAGGGATCGTAAGAACATTGGTATAAAGATCGATGTACATATGCCGAATTAAACCACAACAGGGAGATCCTCCACCGGAATGGCAATTTTCAGATATGAGCATTCCAAACGCCGTGAAAACCTTTCAAATCCATTGAGACGATGGACGTCCGAAACGAGGGTAATCAATTTTGAGCCTATCGTGCCCCCTAATTTGATTTTTCGCAACAATCGTTCTATCCATCGCCCTTGGCGCGCAGTGTATATCACTTAGGTTAACCCCAGGAGAGATTATCGCTCATCCTTGGTATACCTAACGACGCGAAAATTTCAGAATTCTTTCCGATAAATTAGGGAAGATACGGGGGTGTTTCCATGAGAAGTGAGAAAACTTCGGATTTTTCAGAACTGACATTTTTTTAGCAAAAATATGGATTGTTCCTAAAGTTGATATCCTGATTATTTTCCGCAGGAATCGGTATATCCATCGCTCCTGGCGCGCAATGTAGGTCACCCAGGTTAACTATAGGATATCTTCAAACTCATCCTCATCCTCGGTATATCTAACAATCGTGAAAATTACAGAATACTACTCCAATATTTACTGAAGATACGGGGATGTTCCCATGGGAAGTGAGACACACTGTATACCCTAGGCACACCTGATAAAGGTATAGCGGTGAAATTTGATAGATATATAACCAAGCAACAATTGAAGTCTGAAGTAGAAAGTTAAAGGGAGAGGAACTATCCATAGTAGATTTGTCCCTGGAGAAACAAACAGAACGAAAACTCCTAGTGAACTACCTAAAGTGCGCTGAAGATAGAAATCGAAAGGCGCATATAATGTGGAACACACTGTATATCAATAGTAAGGGTTACACATAAGAAGATATATCGAGCGGCGGATATTTCCACTCCAGATTCACATCACAATCGGGACAGAAAATAAATACAGAGTTCGGCCTATCTACTACTTCAAGAAGTCTAAGGAACCAAAAAACCAGTGATTAGTTTTTAATCTTCGTTGATGTGAAAAGCATCCTCGCTGAAGAAAAAGTCTTGTATCGTTCAGTTTTATGTTTCTTAGTAGAATAATTGTTTCATTTAATCATGGATCAATATATCAGGGAATTGAGAGTGGACATTATCGATAGCATTGGACTGAATACTGCTGAACAAGTGAACAATTTATACTTCGGAATAAAATACATAATTATGTTCTCAATTTTTCACATTAATATGAGTAGTATATATTGCCATTTTGATGAACTCCAGGCCTATTTTTCCCAGTTTCAATTTCCTTTTTCTCATATAATTCTCAGGGAAACCTGGGAAATAAAAGACGATTCATTTTCAAAACTAGATGATTATAATATCTAACATAATAACAATGAAAGAGATAATCGAAATGATGGTATCCCGATCAATGTGAGAACTGAAATTGACTATGATTCAACTAGGGGTGACAAATTGTATTTACATGGATTTTGAAATACAAAATCGCAAAATTGGAGTCCTTGCCATTTATGGATCATCCTCAACGAAAGTTATTTGAATAACTATCTGAAATCTCTGGAATTCGAGAAATACGAAAACTCCATTTCAATAGGAGATATAAACATAAATATAAATTAAACAAATGTTGATAATGTAGAAGATTATTCAAATATTTCCTCAGAAAAAGGGTTCATATCAACCATAATTGAAAAAACAAGGGTTACATCTGGGACATTCTCTTTCATTAATCACATTTTTCTGAGAAATAAGAACTAAAATTTATGAACATGTCACTCCAGTAATTTTGAAAACTAATATCTCGGATCACTATTCTACCTTGCCATAGCCAATCAGAGCTTACAACCCTCCGAACAATCGAATACTTCCTGAGGCGCTCGATACACTCTTGATGGAAACAGATCAACCTGTTTTGGTCATGGGTGATCTGAATGCTGAGCACACACAAAGGAGTCTTGTCCTCAATCAGAACGCTAAGCGACTGTAGCAACATTGTGACAAGTATGAATACCAGGTGTTGGCTCCAGATGAGCCGACGCATTTTGATCATCTCGTGCCCGATGTGCTTGTTATTGCTTCGCCCAGGAACATCACCAGGAGTTGGGACATTCACGCTCTCTTTGAGTTGAGCTCCGATCACAACCCTGTGATTCTAACTTTGGGGGATGATCCACTGCCCCAGACAGATCGTATGTGTACCAACGTGGACTGGGAGAGGTTCCGCTCGCTTCTAGAGACAGGTTACTGTACTCCTGAGAGAACTGCTTCTCCACTTTGGTTGGATGAGGCCGTAGCGCGTTACGAGCTCATTATCAAAAATGCTCTGTGGGATTATTCCCGGAGGGAACGGCTCCTAGATATCAGGATGAATTTTATCGCAGAATCAAATATCTAATTCAGGAACGCAATTGTGCCAGAAGGGCCTATTGAAGCAGCCTTTTTCCTGCAGGAAGAATCCGCTTAAATGAGTTGAATAGGGATGCTAGAAATAACATAACTAATTTTAGGAACGAATGATTTTGCATATTAGGAAATTTAGAAAATGATGGACAACTCTGGAAATTAAATCCAAATTCAAAGTCTAA
This sequence comes from Gonioctena quinquepunctata, assembly GCA_018342105.1. Lineage (NCBI taxonomy): Eukaryota > Metazoa > Arthropoda > Insecta > Coleoptera > Chrysomelidae > Gonioctena > Gonioctena quinquepunctata. The sequence continues at coordinate 106,221 of JAFIRS010001792.1, read as the reverse complement.
AAAGGCTTATTTTCTCCCCATTCATGATGAGTTAGGCATGTGCTATGACTCCGATTCTGAAGCTCAAACCTTTGCTGACTCGATTGAAAGGCAATGAGCATCCAGACAATGATCTGGATCGTGATCTTTCGCTGGAAAATTGGGTTCATCGCATTCTTAGAAAACCCAATCATGATGTCATTCGTCCAACTCCGTTGGATGAACTCAAGGCACATATCGAAGGATTGAATCCTTAAGAAGCACCTGGTTGTGGCGGAATTTGTACTCGTATGATTAATGATTTTTCGGACAATCAGGTGCAGTCACTTCTCAATATCATCAACAACTCTCTGCACCTTAAGAGATTCCCTCGAAGCTGGAAGCATGCGATCGTGGTTATGATTCCGAAGGAAGGACAGAACTCGACCTTTACGCAAAATTATCGACCGATCAGTCTGCTGTTCAGCTAAGTTGAATGAAAAAAGTGTTCCCGAAAGGCTTGATGATGAAGTGGAGAATAGAAATGTTTTTATCGTTTCGTTGATTTGTTTTTTCACAATGTGCATTTGAAATGTCAAGCATAAGTGCGGTTCTGAATGGTATCCTTATCTCAAAAACTTTCAACCGGTTTCATATGAAACAATAAGAAAACAAATGTTTTGAATGGTAAAACCAATCCCACTTCTTGAGAGAAGAAACATTTCATTTATAGAGGTCGAATTGCGTACCGTTGAAAAACTGATTCAATTATAGTTTCAACCATGGTTGTTCTACGGAATCACAATTGCGATGAGTAACACTGAAAACGGTCAAGAGAGGAAGATTTATTACTTTAATGATTTTTCATTTTCGAATTCGTTTCGAAGCACAATTAGGTAGAAATTTCGAATCCATACAGTAATCCAATTTTTTTAATTTTTGCGGCCGAAAGTTGCGGAAAATCCATATTGAAGTGAACAAAAGACAATCTATTCACTAAATGATTTCCACTAAACTGGGATAACAAAACCAGGACACGTATTCCGCTATACAATAGCCTTTTGTAGCATTTTCAAGAGATTATACCCAAATAATACCCAACTTATTAATTTTTAGTGACCATAATTATAAAGGATATCATTCATCGGATTTATTGAACTGAATTTTTTTTGACAGTTCTAACAACTATTAAAATTTTGTCATTTTGTGTCATATGAAACAATTTCACCCAATCATGTCAACATTACACTGATAATTGCATTCAGTGCAATTATCAATCACTATGACAACACGATTGAGTTTGATAACTTCATTCCAAATAAATTTCAAAATGTCACGTTTAAAGTATAAATGCGCTAATCAAAGAAAACATTCCCAGAAATACAACCTACAGTCACAAATATATTTGAGGAATATTTATGGAATTTTGCTGCGAACGAGAATATGAATTGAATGAACATAGAAGTTCAGAAGAATTGCGTTGATACTAAAAGATTGGGCGGTCAATATGAGAAAAAAAGACGGGACCGAATTTGAAGAAGCAACGGTGAAGACAATGTGGAACGTTTCTTGCAAACTTTTGCAAGAAAAGTACCATAATGACTTCAATATTATGATTGACCCGTTTAACAATATATTATTTTAACCAGCCCGAGATGCCTGCGATGCAATCAGGAAGGAACTACAAGCAAATGCATGTAAATGTGAGTCCAGTTCAGTTTCGTTGAATTTGTCTGAAGTTAACAAAATAACATTGCTATGGGATGAAAATACTTCTGAAGGTCCAATGCGTGAATTTTACCATATTGCTGCTGTAGAATAAGCTTGGCAAAGAGAAGAGGCAGTTGCTGGTCTGGTGGATTTTTTTCAAATCGAGAAAAATAACGATGACTCTCCATTAAATCGCATTGAATACAATCCGGTGTTCAGTAAAACGTGCCGAGGTGATTCTAAAAGATGTACAAGTAGTGAATGGTTGGTTTCCAATAGTGAAAGACAGAGCTGCCCTGTATGTCTTTTTCATAAACTAATATCAAAACGAGGCGACAATATTACCTCACCACGACTGTTCTTAAAACCAAATCGACACTGGAAAAATGAAACTGACAAATGGTACGATAATGTACCTGTTGGAAGAGATACAATAAATGTATGGACCAAATCTGCTGCTGAGGCAATTGGCTTGAATGTAAAAGACAAAAAGATAACAAATCACTCGAATAGATCAACTGCTGTTAGCGAATTGGCAGAAAGTGGTGTAGAAAAACAACAATTGCTGAAAAGTACTGGTTATAGCAATCAAAATTCTATGAAACCATACTTGAATCTCGATCAAGAACACCACAACAAGATTATAAATATTGTGCGTGGCAATAGATCTTCTATAGTAGAGAACAGCAACAAATCTAATGTTAAGATAAATTTCAATAATTGTTTTTTCACTAACTGTACTTTTGATAAATGAATGTTTCATTGTGTTGAGTTATAAATTTTTTTATGGAAGAATTTTCCGCCGAAAATTCCTCGGGCATTGACAAATACCTCATAATTTTATGACAAATTTCTCAAGCTTCGGCTTCGGGCTGTTACCAGGGAACGAGCTTTCGATTGTCATAAAATTATCTCGTCTATTATCAATGTCCTAGGGATATTACTACTGATAATCAAGCAGTAAACTAGGAATGCCTATTATGAAATTGGATCATTTTGTCGTTGTTTGAGAATTTCTAATGTAAAAATTAATATATCATTACTTATCTGCTCTTTATATTATCGTATTTGTATTTGAAGAAGAGTTTCATTCTTCTTCTACTAGTATAATTTTGAATTTGAAACATTATCATGGTTCGTGTACGTCCTATCAAAGAAAGCCAACTTCGGAGGAGACGGAAGTTTCGGTAATTGCCAAATGCATATTGTGATAAAAACATATGAACGAAATAAAAAAAAATGGTCGGAAAGGAAATTGAATTGTGTTTTTAACGATGAACCACATAACCCCCCATGCTATTTAAAATTTTCAAGTTGATGCCCCTTCCCGCGCCATCTATTGGACAATCACGATATCTTTCATTTCAAAAAGTAGCATTGGTAATATCATTCAATACTTTTTCATTCATTGTTCTACGTCGAAGCATTCAGAAGTTAACATGGAGGGGGGGACTAGAAAAAGCCGCACTTATGCTTGACATTTCAAATGCACATTGTGAAAACACAAATCAACGGAATGATAAAAACAATCAGATAGTTGGAAAGATAATTGAACTATATTTTCAATGATGTGCCACATGACTCCCCATGCTTTCAAGTATTTCGAAGTTGATGTGCCCCCCGCGCCATTTATCAAACAATCACAATGTCTTTCATTTCGGAAAGAAGTATCGGTGATATCATATAACACCTTTTTTGTCATTGGTCTACGTCGAACTGTTCAAAAGTTATCAGGGGAGGAAAGACCCTAAAAAGCCGCAAAGTCACATATCATATCACCTGAATGAAAAAAAAATACGATGCTTGGAAAGAGAATTGAATTATATTTCCAATGATGTGCCACGTGACCCCTCCATGCTATTTGAAAATTTTGTGTTGCTGTGCTCCTCGCGCCATCTATCGGGCAATAACAATGTCCCTTATTTCAAAAAGTAGTATGAATGATATTATACAATACTTTTTTTTCCATTTTTCTACGTCGAACCGTTCAAAAGTCAACAGGGGGCGCTATAAATAATATTCCCGTATGTATTCCATTTGTGAAATGGAACAAAAAAGCACAATTAGTTGATTTCGCGATATAAAGTCGGAATTGAGTCTCACTAAGATGGAATTAGCTGATTCCAAGTCGGAATTAGCAAATCAGCCAATTTCGAAATAGTAAGTCGGAATTATAAAGAATTATTTGAGTGGCGCTTCTACGCCTTCGTGAATTTGCCTTCCAATAACATATAATTATGATGTTCTACTTCGGGAAAGTTCATCGACATATCAGTGATAAAATTCATTTTGTCGAGTTCTTCCATCCCAAAAATAATTTCATTCCACTAATCTCAAATTCTCAGTGGAACCATACATCCGTTACCGTGGCATTCTTGAGTGGCCCAATTGAATTATACTCTGAAAAGCACTAGATCCTCGACGAGGCTATCTCAAGAAACACTTATCTCAACAATCGCAAGCTTGCCATAAATCAAGACAGTAAGAAACAAGCTCTTCTTTATCGGTTCCCGGCGATGTTTGCACTGCCACCGACATTTAACATCGATTTACCGCTTAGTAAATTTTGAAACACGTAGTAAACTTCAGCAAAGTATTACAAGCCGCTCCGGATAAGCTTTTCCTCTTGGAAGTTATCTGCAACTCCCATATAATTCTTTGGAACATTTTGCGAAACATACTCTCAGGATTTATAAAACTGCTATCTGCTGCATATGTATCACCTTGCCTCGAGCTATAGGAAAATGAATGTTACTCTGATCATTACATCACTGGTAGTATGTATCATTTAGCATGATACGTTGATCAAGTTCTTCGTTCAATTGAAATTTTAAATGCTTAAAAAACAATTCCATATTTAATTAGGATATCTGTTGGTTGAACCAGTTAGTATTTTTGTAATTTTAAAATGACTGAAAAGTATAAAATCATTTCTCCTAGCCCCATACAGATTGATACCTATGAGAATAGTTGTGAGATTGAAAACAAAAAACGTGAGACGCATGCAATAGATAATCAATGCACGAATAGTTCATCTAAGTCACTGGCAATTTCATTGCACTGCAAATGATATAGATTGCTGTGTGAGTTTTCCCAAAGACAGATACTCCTTGCAATCCCAAGTATTATAAATAACATGCGCCCCACGTTTTTTGTTCCAAATCTCACAAGTTTTTTCATAGCTATTAAAAACTCACAATCACAAACTTTCAGGACAACCTATATGGGGTTGGAAATCTGTATGGGGCTGTGAGAAATTATTCTATACTCTCCAGTCCATTTTGAAAACGTGGAATATTAAACAAAACATCCAAATAATAGTATTCTTATTTTTATCCTTGTGTGTGCAAAACTGTGCAATCGATTTTTGAAATTCTGAAGATTATAATAGACATGTGGCAAATTTCAGGTTCTTTCAATTTTTGCCCCAACTGATCACATATGTCTGTTTATTTGTTCGTCATCCAATCCTGAGCTGTGTTTGAAGTTTCAGGTGACTAGCTCATTGGGAAGTAAGTTTAAAATCGATTGCTCCTCACAGACACACAAGAAAGCGAGTTAATATTGCATTGTCATCCAATTCTGAGTGATGTTTCAAGTTTTCCAAGACAAACTTTGCAAATAAATGTCTCTATTAGACTAGGGCCAATCATTCTTGAAACAAAAAAAATCCCAGCAATATGTGGATGATCGAAAAATTTACGGTAAATTATAAGTAAATTGAGAAAAATCAAGACGACTGAGTGAAAGTTCCGGAAGGGGGGTGGGGGTAGCTAAATATAAGTTTTCAGGGTTGGATATTGGTTTTTTACGATTTGTGGCGGAAATATTCATCCTATCAAAAAAAGTTCGATGTAAAAGTTGTAGATAATTGAAAAATATAAATTTTTCTCAACATAACCTCAAAATTAACGAGAAAATGCTAAAAACAATTTTTTTGGTTTTCAATTTTTAACTCCCGTGAAAAAAAAAATTCATGAAACTTGCTGAAAACGTTCTCTTTGTGTTTTGAATGAGATGTATAAGGAAATTTTTCGATTGTATACAAATCTAAATTAAAGAAAGACTAATTTTCAATCGAAAAAGTTGGTTAAATTTTTTAAATTTTTTTAACTTTATAAGTGCTTATTTTCTTTGTTGAAATTTCGACTTTAAGATGACATAGTTTTTGTGCATTTTTTATGAACAAACGTTGGTACTATGCTTCGAAATTTACATTGCTTTCTGGATCATAATGAAACTCAGTGATCCCATTGCCCAGAGTTTCCATACAAAATTATTCACTAACTTCCGCAGTTTTGGGTAGAACACCACTTGATTTGAAGTACTGAGACAGGAGTAAAAGATTTTCCTTCTGATTTTTCATCAATTGATCCTGATGAAGCTGCGCCTGAACTTATTGAGCTTTGATGAATTCAGCGATGCTGCTCTGCCATGATTATTCACTCTATTGGGTTTTTCTCACTTTTGAACTCTCGTTGCCACTTTTATGATGCTTGGAATAATATGGAAACTCTATGATAATGTGAACTGTTCGAAATGAATGAAGCAATAACAACTTTTGAATTGATTAATTAATAATAACCTTCATTTGTCAATAGCTGACTATGATTCCTATAAACGATATTGTACAGGGTCTTCACGTAGTGCCAACAACTATGAAATGAGATGCTGGGACTAGTTGTGCAATAAATACAAGAAATGTTGCTTGTCCATGAAGATGCACTTCATCTATCTGTATACAAGAATATTCCGTCCATACGAAGAAAAGCTGTGGCGAAGTGGGACCTTGTGCTCGACTATGAGAAAGGAAACTTCCGTAACATAAAATATTGTCCATACCATGAAAAAAGCCTCTCCAATCGAGGGGATTAACCACAATATATATGCCGACTATATTTCGGATATGAGAATGGTCTTATTTTCATTAGGATATAACAAGATGGCATGAGAGTTTCGTTAAACAAAAGTTGTTTAGACCACTCCTCCAACAAATAACCTAATCTTCTCACCTATCACTATGAAGGAATGTAATCTGAAACCTTGAAATTAATAAAATGAAGGTTTGTACAGCATTAGGTTTTGGTATTCATAACGATAAATATTGAGCCAATAGAAACAGCTATCGTAATATATACAAAAATGTATGGATATATTGTTCAATATAGGATTAACAGATTGGCATATGTATCTGTGCTATGAGAAAAATACAACTTTTTTGATACAAGACGCATGAGTAGATCTGACAATCATATCTTTATCGATTCCTTCTGGGGAAAACATACAAAACAGAACAAAGAAAAAAATTATTTAATTCAATTCAATTTCTGTCATGGAGTTAAATTAACCTAGAAAGTATGGGAGATATTGCGTCGTGCTTTTTACAACTATTATCATGTTAACCCGTAGCATTAGGCTTGATAAAAAATCCATCAGTCAACAAAAAACAATTCTAGAAGTAGAACTAGAAGAAACTATTGAATAATAAAATACATTTCGATTATTTTAAGCCCTATTCTTCTCAAAAACATCTTCATCTTCTCACTATTCACAGGTTTCGTCAATGAATCTGCTAACATCTCTTCTGTTGGACAATATTTAAAAACTTTTGCTTTCGACTCCTCCATTTTGTCATTGAATTTGTCATCATCCAGCATTCTTAGAACACTCTGGGTATCTTCAAATATCTTCACGGTTGTGACAAGCATCAGAAAGTACCACATTTCCCGCTTCGGTGGCTGATAATGACACACAACTTTCTTTCTTGCTCCTCCAATATATAACGGCTCCAAATATGATGAACAGATACCCTGTATTGGCTTTCCTGTCACTTCTATTGCCTTCCCAATCTGCATCTACGTATCCTATCAATGAACAAAATTTTTTTTTCTCTGATTTTCCAAGTTGTAATTCGAAATTCAAGGGATTTTTGAGGTATTTAAAAATTATTTCCACTTCAGTCCAATCTACATATCCGGATTTACTAATCTTTCTGCTGAGAATGAAAGTGCTGACTGCATCTCGTATTGATGGATAGGTGAAGTGATGCTCCAATTGCTCTTCGATATTTATCTGAATTGTCCATGTAATCTTCATTATTTTCAAGCTGGGTCTGAAGGCATTCGTGATGGTTTCATCTTAGTTAGTAAATTATCCAGTATTTTCTTGATTTAATTCCTTTGTGAAATGTGAAATATTCCTCCATCATCTCGTCTGACTTGTATTTCTAGATAGCGTTTCAGATTTCCTAGGCATTCGATTTGAAAATGGGATCCCATTTCTACTGCTACTTTATGTATACAAATATGAGTAGAAAAATTAAAAACTGTTTATCATTCCTTCGGTTCAAACGAGGATCTCATACTCCTTTTGAAAAATTCATTTCTTTCAAGACATTGTCAATTTTTGAGTTTCACACTCTAGTAGCTTCTTTGAGTGCATGAATCTCTTTTTTCGGGTGGCATACTAGAGTTTCGTTTCACTTTCCGGTGTATCCTTCTGGTTGCGTCATGTGTATGTCTTCGGCTAGATCCCCTTAAAAAAAAAACAGTTTTCATATCATAATGTTCAACCATCATATTCTCATCCTGCTATTGGCAGTATAGTTCGAAATGATGTTTGTTTCACTACTGGTGCAAACACTCCATCGTAATCTTCTCCGCACTTCTGAGAATATCCTTGTGCTACTATCCTTGCCTTATATCTGTCTATTTTACCATTTTCATCAGATTTTAGTTGAAAGATCCATTAACATCCCACGACTGATTTTCAGGCAATTTCACGGAAGACCATGTTCCATTATTTTTCATTGCTTCTATTTCTTCACCCGTTGCTTTCTTTCATTTTTCCGAATTATTACCACCGATTGCTTCACAATATGTTCTTGTCTTGATTTGTTGAAAATATAAACAGGATGTTCATAAATCAGATGTGGAATCATCTGCGACTGAAAGATAAACTTTAGTCACTATCTTCCATCGTCAAGATATCCTCTTGTGGGGTATTCATGTTGAAAAGGGAAACATTCTCAATTGAATATTGATAGAAAGATTTTTCTGTGAATTGAAAATTCCACGATTAAAATGAAGTTATTTTTTGTGAATGTCTAACAGAAAACAACTACTTTCCCGGCTAAAGCCACGCTGGACATTGAACTACATCTGATAGATATTCTGAAAAGGACCTAACTCGAAAGAAAAAATCTTAAATTGAAAATTTGCATTTTCATTCAGATAGTTATTTGATTTTCTATTCCAGTCTTAATTGAGAACTCATAAAGATGAATGAGGCATAGAAGAATGTTTTCCAAAAGAGAGTACTCACCAGAAATCATTCGTAACATTGACGCAGGAGAGACATCGCATTCACTAGGTCTTCAATACATTTTTTCGACGAAAATCTATTTCACGCTTCCACGATCATCAGGAAGACCGGAAGAAATGGGAAACAATTTTCAAGAAGCAATCTCACTTTGCAAAGATGGAAGGAATTAGAATATTTTTATTTTTTTGGAGAGACACTTTGAAATTAGTGTTTTCTAACATTAAAACCTGTCATGGGGTATGATAGATTGATTTGTTGAAAATATAAACAGGATGTTCATAAAATCAGATGTGGAATCATCTGCGACTGGAAGATAAACTTTAGTCACTATCTTCCATCGTCAAGATATCCTCTTCTGGGGTATTCAGATGTAGTTCAATGTCCAGCGTGGTTTTAGCCGGGGAAGTAGTTGTTTTCTGTTAGACATTCACAAAAAATAACTTCATTTTAATCGTGGAATTTTCAATTCACAGAAAAATCTTTCTATCAATATTCAATTGAGAATGTTTCCCTTTTCAAAATGTTCTTGTCTCTTCAAAAATATACCTAAATGAGATTTCTCCGAATATCTTTCTAATGTTTTTCCTTTACTCATTATTTCCAGTATATTCTCCCTATCAGATAATTCTTCATTATCATTATTTCCGAAATAATTTTCAATATTATTTATACTGGAATTATTTTTATTGGAAAAATAATAAATTTAACTTTCCATTTTACATGTATTTTCTGATTTATCCTCATGAGGTAAATTTGATAATTCATCGTGTGTTTCAACAAAACGAACATCTCTGCACAAACATTTTGTTTTTTCAATCAAGAAGTCTGTAGACTTTGGAACCTTCTTGATAACCTGCAAAAATTGAGTTCCTAGATCTTTCGTCTAATTTTTTATGTTTCTCTTGAGGTATATGAGCATATGCTGAACTTCCAAATATTTTTATATTCGTCAAGTCAGATTTGATCATGAACGCTTACTCATGAGGTGTTCTTTCAGTTGCATGAGTCGGCATTCTTTTTTATTGTTGCCCCACTCCCATATTAATTTTCCATATCAGCATAAAATAATATGCAACTCTGTTTTGTTGTGGAGTATACGGTGCTGTAACTTGAGATTATATACCTTTCAATTCATGATAATCTCTCATTCCATTGATCATATACTCGCCATCCCTATCAGAGCGGAATATTTTTGGTTTTTCACCAGATCTATTTTCAAATAGATTTACGTAATCCTTCAATCTGTCAATTACTTCATTTTTCTTTTCCAATGAATAAATCATAGTATACCTACTAAAATCATCAATAAATGTCAGAAAATACTTTTTTCCACCAGATGTTACTGTTCTCATCGGTATGTACAAGATCTAGAATATGTTTTAATTTTATTGTCAATCATGAAAATGGTAGACTGAACTTTTTCCTTCGCAAACAACTGTCGCACGCAAATTCTTCACGGATAACTTCTGACTTCTATACCATCAGGTAATCTATTGTCTTCCAATTCGATGATAGATTTTGGGTCCCTGTGTCTCAATCTCCTATGCCAATGGTGAATACAATGGGAACTTTGTTGACTAATTGTTGTCAAAACGGTCTGTTTTTGATCTAATTTGATTTTGCTGTTTCAATTGCAATTAGGGTTTCATTATTTTTCATTTCACAAATCTCATTCTTGAAATTATTAGTGAAACCCAAGTTGAGGAGTTTTTGTACAGACAATAAACTTATTTCTAGTTCGAGTACGTACGAAACATTCTTTACGACTACTTTAGTTTCATATCATTCAGATATGCAATAAAGAACACCTTCACCAGGTCCATTGGCTTGCAGCATTTTACCATTTGCTAAAAATATTTCATCCTGTACATTAGAATAAAATTGAGTGAATAACTTTTTATTATTTGTCATGTGACATGTGGCTCCTGAGTCTATATACCATTCATTGTCATCTTTCTCACCGAAAACATTGAAACCAACCACCATATTCATCATTTGATCCTGAACACTTTTGATCATTTTTCTGTTCACAACATTATTGCCCTGTGAAATCATTTCTATCTTTGAACTTATGAGGAACCTTGTTCAATCTTTTATAAAAATAACATTCACTTTTGATGTGGCCAATTCATTTACAGTGATAACATTTCTTTAGTTTGGACTAATAATTTTATTTAGTTACCTCCAGAACATTTTCAGCACCTCTTATTCTTGGACTGTTTTCTTTTCTTCTTCTATATTCTTGAAATTGGTTAGTTTTCCTTTATTCATTCCTGATAATAAATCATCCACTGATCTTCCTTCTGGAGCTCCCACAAGTGAATCGTAGCTATGAGGTAAGCTACAAGGTAAAAATGATACGATTGAATGCTCAGCTGAATTTTCTCCCAAAGTTCTCAATTGGTGCACTAAATCCATAATGAGACTGACATGGGGGAACATACTAGTATGTGATGCAAGAGAGTCTTTTCAATAAAAACATCTTACTTTATATTGTTGATTTTTCATAACACTCTGCCAATGACTTCCATGCATCTTTAGCAGTAGTACTATTTCTCATATGTACCACTTGATTGTCCTCCACCATCAATCCAAAAGTCACTTTTGCTTTTCTTTCTTGACTCGACCACTGATCCATTACTGGAACTGAAGGTTGAATGGGAATCCCATCCCACAAGTCTTCTTTTTGTAGTAACAACTCCATTCTATATTTCCAGACTAGATAATAATTATTGTTCAACTTTGTTATGACGACTTTCTTACTTTCTGCCTTCTGCTACAATTTTTTTTTTCCAGGCCATAACTTACTCCTTCTTCGTCTGGGCCCATAATCTCTTGAATATTATTGAATACTCACATACTTTGCAAATAATGGGGAAATGATGATGATGTTTTAATATGATTTTATTTGTCAGACAACAACATTACATGACACACTCATATATAAATACGAATGTATAAACAAAATCAATAAATGAGGTGACTACTTGAACAAATCTGAGGATATTGTACTATGATTTGTTCCCGGCGGACTCATGAATCGTATCATGGTCATACCTAACCTTTTCGGTACGGCAGCTGTTCGGCGAGCTGTGCTGCATATCCGGCAGCGGTAACGACTTCTGATACATTCTGCCCTCGTCACGAACACTCCGAATTTTTTATGTCTTGGAGATGTTTTTTGTTGCGCCAAAACATATTGAAAATATACAATAACTACTTTGTTGCCAAACAAGGTTCTGTATACACAGACTTACAACACTCGAACGTACTGAACCGGAAACTGGAACTCGAGTGGAATCATACATCTGCCCCTACCAGCCAATAGAATTGCTTGGTACATATTGTGCCTACCCATTACATACACGGATGCGTAACTTTCCAGTAGTTCAAACAATGCAAACTTGTGAGTTTCATTCGACAAATATTCATAAATTCGGTGAGAGAATCTACCCAGGTTTTGTAATTCAAAGTGAGTTCTTGGGAAAAGTTTAACACGTTGAGTGCCAGATGAGACCAACGTGGTCTCATGCATATCTGGGCATTGATTGCTTCGTGAGACCAATGTGGACTCAAATGCATCGCCGACACATTTCGTTATATGAAGCAGCATTGGTATCATTGTATGCATTTAAATCAATGGGATCTTAAAAAGCATGGCCTGACGGTCCAATTGCTATATTTGGCCTGGATATGCGAGACCGATGTGGCACCCTACAGCAATCTGATTTCTTTTTTTTTGTTTTAAACTAGAAACAATTTTTAATAGTTTTTTCAGTACTAATTTATTGATTTCTTACAAAGAAGTACAACTACATGATAATAAAACTATACTTTACATAAAAACTTAAAATAAAGGTAACAAAGTCTTCGTTATTTTATATTTTTTTTTGCATTGTGCGCTACAAAAAAACAAGATAGGCAGTAATATTTTTTGCAATCAGAGCACTTCAATGAACTTTGGGGAGTTTTTCTTGATGCTTCCTTTGATCCAGATTGTTCAGAGATCTTCGCATAACAAATAACACAACGTCTTCTGTTAGCTCGACCAACATCTTCCAGTATATGTGAGGCTTCCTCGGACTCTACATTATTTGGGATGAAAACTTCATTTTGTCTTAATAGCCCTTTTACAACTTCTTCTCTAAATTTAGTAATTGACATATTCTCATTAGCTATCTGTTGATGGGCGACATAAGCATTGACAAGACACGTTCCTGTTAGGAGTTCCAATGCCAGCTTCCTGTACCACTTCAAGCTTCGCCTTAGAGATGTATTATAGGCTTTCACTTGGTCGGATAGATCAATAAATGCCTTACATTTATTATAATCCATAATCATTTTTGGCTTCAAAATGTCTTGTCCTCTTTTCAGCACTCGGACCATCTCATCCGTGTGCTTAGTACTTAGACACAGAACATCGCGCTTATCGCGCCATTTTGTACCACAATTCCTTCCTTACATTCAGCAGCAACTGTTTCGTCTTTTTGAGTTTTTCTGAATAACGTCTTTTGGGTTGAATTTTCGGTTTACACGCAATGTTCCCACAAGATGGGTATTTTGCTTCAATAACTCAGTTGCTAAACTGCAAGAAGTGTACCAATTATCAGTGTAAAGCGTGCGTCCTTTACCTAAGAGGTTCTCCATTAGATCCATGACAATTTTGGATGGAACTGACATTTGCTCGTCTTTGGATTTTCCACAATATACACTAAAGTTGTAGGTATAACCCTTTTCAAGGCATAACTTGAACAACTTGATGCCGAACTTGTGGCGCTTATTTTTATATACTGTAAAAACTTTAGTCGTCCTCGAAACGGAACTAAAGTTTCGTCAATACATACGTTTTCAGAAGGTAAAATCGGGTTTTGAAATACAGTTCTCAATTTTTCTAGTAGCGGCCTCAGTTTTTGCAGCCTGTCGTCTGACAAAATTCTATTATCGCTGAAATGGAGCATCTTGAGTAAAAGTTGGAACCTGTTGCGAGACATAACTTTGCAGATATAATTAGTATATATTTTGTCTCGGGACCAGTAGCTCTGCATTTGAGGAAGATGACATAAACCCATCCAAAGGATAATTCCGAAGAATTTTTCTATCTCATCTGAATCAGTTTGTTTCCAAGACTTCACGCGAGCATTACGATAAACGGTTTTCTCATTGCATTGGTCAGCATAGCGATTAGTTTCAGTCACCTAAAAGTAGAAAAATAAAAAAATGCCAAAAGTAAGTATTTTTACCTATACCATCAAGTTTATGATATCGTCGTTTACAAACAATTTGTAAAAATCATAGGGAGTTTTATTGTACATAGTTTCATACAATTCTGCTTTGAATCCAGTACCATTTTCGGTTTCCAAAAAATCAAATTTCTTTAGGTAACTGCCAGTCACTGGTCCCCAGACATATGTACCATGAGTCACTTGTTGATCATCTTCTTCGTCACCAGATGAAGAAACCTGCATTTGTTGAATAACATCTTCAATAGTATCTGATATATTATGTTGTGGTTTACTGGCTGATTGGGTAATTTCACTAGACGTCGATGCTCCTAAGTTCACTGGATGTAAATTGGCAGTGCGTTTTGAGCCACTTATTTTTGTTAAAACTTTCTTCTTTTTGCGCGGTTCATATTCTATTGAAGAGTCAGACTCAATATCTGATTCGAGTTCAAATTCATCTGACGTTCCGTCGGGTTCAAAATCGTTCATATCCTCTTCATCGGAAAAACATTCTTGCAATAACTTTTGTAATTTTTGCTGTTCTTCCTCGTAACGAGACATGTTTACGCGCCGAAAGTGCAACAACAACTGAATTGATATTGTAAACAAAGTGCGAGCGACCACAGCCGCCTCTACTTACATGTCGAGACCTGTGAATACATGAAATCGGCATGGTGACACATTGGTCTCATATGGCCCGAGGGCAAAAATTGCAAGTCAGTGGCCGCATGAGACCAACGTGTCACCATTTTTGTTTTTTCTATTTAAATTTCCAAATTTTTTTCTTTTAGCTTCTAGTAGCAAAATAAGTTATTTATGGTTATTTTCCTTTGGAGAAAAGCGAAAAAAAAATTTGGCCTAACGGACCACTTTTTTTTGTCCACGGTGGCATTCAACGTGTTAATTGGCTATTTGTTTTTCAACATTTATCTTTATCTTAACGAATCTGTGATTTGTAGCTATCAATATAGTGATCTGATTACCTCCCGTTCATTTAAACTTTCCAACACAAAATGAACAATGAACTCTGGCAATAAAATAACTGAATCAATACTCACCTACATGAGGAGTTGTTATTCATAAAGTCATTAGATACCTGTAGAATCCACTGAAAACGTCGGTGGCCGCTTCTCGAATTATCTCGAAACAATGCAGTGACGTGGTGTTTTCACTTCTGTAATAATAATATTTGATAATTGTTTGGATATATCTTATCTTTCAATATTAACAAAAATTTTCAAATGGAAACTATCATCAGAAAGTGTGACTGCACCATGACCTGTAAGTATAGAAACGGCGGGTTACTTACTTTCCGTTTCCTGAATGAAATGAATATTTGAGTCAAAACTATTAACTTCATGGAAAATGAAAAATGTTTTATTTCTCAAGACAGCTGACTACAAAACCTATACAATAGGTGTATGTTGGTAGCATAACCATCGAAAAACAACTACTTTTCTGGCTAATGCCTCGACGGACGTTGAATGAGATCCGATGGATGGATGGATGAAATTATGGCTGGCTATCAAGAATGTTACAGATTTCTGCAGATAAAACTAATAACAATTATTCAATTCTTCATCAGATTCTTCAGTATGCAATCATCCACATAATAACTTATGGAAGTCATATTGAAAGGTAATATAGAGGACAAAATTTACATGGAAGGGCTACAAAAATATGGGATATTCATTAGATCACTCGTCGATTGCATGAATTTTCCAACATATAATCTGGCATGTGTGGTCTACGGAATTCTCAACAATTCAATAAGATCTTTCCAGCACAGTATTGAAAATTCCATGAAGTTCAAGGAATTTTTGAAGGACATTATTGTTTTACCGCAAAGGAATATTCTTATCTATTTGATATTGTCCCTCCTTTTATTATAAATGTCCGATAATTTGATCACGGAAATTTCGAGATCAAAATGAAAATTTCTGCTCATATTTATTTTATATTGAAACGAATATTTTATAAACAGAAATAAAATAAAGTCAAGCGAAATCTAACTAGTCCCTTGTTGCCGAATATAGTTGTTCATTGAACATATAATCAAGATACAAACATCTAGATAACGTTTTGATATTACTTTCGTGAAAAATTATGTGGATGATAGAGCATAACTTTGACAACTTCATGTTTTCGCATAATTGTGCAAAATATGGTATTAGAAACTTATTAGTCCTTCTCAATACGAAGATCTTTGAACTTTCTTCAGTCTAGTTTCTTGGTCGCCTTCAACACCAAAATAATTTCATATTTTTGCCAATTTGTCTTTCGAGTTTTGATATGAAATAGATCAAATTCTGAATCCAGTAATCTTGGGACAAGAAGTTGTGGATGTTTGTAATTTGTTTTTGTTGATGTTCCGTAGTCTTCAAAATCGACGTTTTGGAAATACATATTTGTTCCTGTGTATTTCCAATACATCAATAGCGTATATAAATGGAGAGATCTCTGAAAATTTGTTGACAGTGATTAGTTACATCAGTTGTTCTCTGTATTTTAAAACTCCCAATGGCATAACAAGAAATATCCCATACAATTTTGATATAATTTATATGAGCATAGAAATGAGAAATACAACTGATTAATGTTACGTAACAAATATATTGAACCGATAATTCATGATATAACTGATGTATATAAGGCCAAAGAGAGGGTCTGTTATCAGTAACCAATGCCAGTTCTTAGGTTTCATTGTTGTACAGTTTGAACTAGAAGGAGATCATTTAATAAAATAGACTGTTTGCGTAAATAATGAATAATAAAGTATGTCTGAGATATACAATGTTTTGGAAGTCAGAGCTTGATTTATTCATATGTACAGCTTGTTTGCTGTTGCATGAGTAGGACTGAATTATATCGAGTGGTGCACCTCTGATATATATAGGTATATGGCTTGATTTTTCAATGTGAGCGGTGAAAAGCACGGTCATAGGCTTTATATAGCTCATATGAAGTAATAACAGCAACCCCTTGACTATAACGGAAACAATTTAGAAATATTCTAGGTTGATCTATATTCACTCCTGGACTGATAAAAATCAAGAATTGATTGAATTATTATTTCATAAGTGTCAGCTTCAATATGATTTCGAAAACTTCGGAAAAACTTTTTTTGAATATTGTTATGACTGTTCTGATTTTCACGATATCGGCAAATGTTTTCTTCAAAAAACAAGCTTCGAAAAGAGTAATTGAAGGATCGATTATCAAGTCAAGTGTTAATCTCATATAAACCGGTCCATTTTCAATTCTTCGAATTGCGTATAGCTCCTGAAAGAAAGATGAACATGGTGTAGACAATTCTGTGAAAAAATACGAAGATATCCGGCATATTCTACTGAGGAGGAAAGTAATATGTGAACCGAAATTTTCTCCTTCAACATATCCAGATGAATATTTTTGCTATCCATTGAGAATTGTTCTAGTTAGTAGGCTTAACCATGCGGAATATCAACTCAAAGATTTTGACTGTTTGGAACAAAATTTTTCGAAAAAAAAGCTATATTTTATAGGTATTGGAAAAAAATAACATCATGGTTAGTGACCTACTTGGAGAATAGTAGAAAAAAATCAATTAGAGTGAATGGCATCGAAACAAAAACATATGATGTAAATCTTGGAGGTCCACACAAATCAATACTGGGGCCATTGTTATTCTTCATTTCCATCAACGATTTTCCACTACATGAATACTGATTTCCCAGTATTATACGCGGATGATATATCATTTTCAGCATATGGTTGAAAAAGGTTGATAGCTAGATAGAATGAGAGTATGTAGGCGAACAGAACCATTAGCCTGTAGGCTTCTCTATCGGGCCCGTTATGCACCCATTCATGCTGGGAATCGGTTCAGCTTTGAAAGTATTCCATTCTGCGAGCGAAGGAGGCCAGCCTTCAAACCGATACCTTCCTCACGGGTTCAGAGCGATGCTGCCGAGATGTGCTTTCCGTATCGCTGCCACTGCTGGGCATTCCGTGTGGATGTGAGTGGCTGACTCCTCATCGTCCAAGCACCTCCTGCATTCAGTATCATCCGTGATACCTATGATGTTGAGGTGTTTGTTTAGTTGGCAGTGCCCCGTGAGGAGCCCTCCCACTAGGGAAGGTTGAATTATTTAGCAGAACAAGTACGCTGTTACCACTTTCTTCTGTTCGTTTTCTTGGAACTTATTTGGATGGGCAATTGTCTTTCAGAACTGCTATTGAAAATGTCAGTAAAAAAATTAATGAAAGCTATTATGCTATCCTCCAATTGAAAAATATTCTCAATACAATTTTAGTTTGAAAAAACTGAGAAAACACGCATATATGGCAATAAGGACTAAAAAGTTGAAAATAATAAGAATAAAGTCATTGACCGAAAAAAAAAATCTATCTCAAAAAGCTGAGTTGCTTGGTATCAGTTATCTTAATATCATTATGAAAAGTGAGTGGAGAGCACCTAATGCTTCTTTACATAAGAGGAAATCTTTTGGTCAATGACTTCATTCTTATTAGTTTCAACTTTTGATTCCTTATTGCCATATATGCGTATTTTTCAGTTTTTTCAAACTATAATCTTATTTTTAACTTTTTAGTTCTTCCGCAGAAGACTAAAGAAGACTACGGGAGAAATAAGATTGATTGATCCACATGAGATGAAAGTTATTATTAACTCAATTTTGACGAATATGCTGAGAACCAGTGCATTTTCTATATCTTTGAATCGTAAATTATGCAGAAAACGGCCTCAGAGCATCTACCGTATTTTACTAGTAGCCACTGAAGAGTTTCACTATTCACCTGCTGGCTCCATCATCAGATCAGTTCCAAGAGAGCTGGTGAACATTTTTGGGTAGTTCCTTGAAGCAACGTGAAATTTTTTGTAGTTCTCCTTGAAGCACCCCTTATGTCAAAGTGGAGACGTTGCAAGAGGGTGGCGGTTGTGATTGCTCGATAGATAGCGCGGAGGGCACATCAACTTGAAAATTTCAAATAGCATGGAGGTCATGTAGCAAATCGTTGAAAAGGTAATTCAATTATCTTTTCAATCATCTTATTTTTTCGAATTTCGTTTCACATTTTTTCACAATATGCATTTGCGGATCTGAACGGTACTTTCATGTGAAACAATAGAACAGAAAATATTTTGAATGGTATTACCGATCCTACTTTCTGAGAGAAGATACATTACAATTACTCAACAGAGGGCGCTGGGGGCATAACAACTTGAAAATTTCGAATGGCATAGAGGTCAAGTTGCACATCGTTGAAGAAGTAGTTCAATTTTACTTTCAATAATGGTTGTTTTTCGGAATCACAATTGCGATGAGTAACACGAAATACGGCCAATAGAGGAAGATTCATGATTTGAATAATTTTTCATTTTCGAATTCGTTTCGAAGCTCAATTAGGTACAGATTTTAAATCCATGAAATAATCCAATTTTGACCCAAATAATACCCCATTCATTTATTTTTAATGACCATAATCATAACGGTACCATTTATTGGATTTGGTGAACTAATAATGAGGCAGTTACCTATGACCTATGACTAATATGAATTTGGATTATTTTGTGGATGTTTAAGACCTTTCAATGTATAAATGATTATAACACTACTTACCTGCTTTTCATATTAAAAACGAATGATCACATTTGTATTGAGTATTGAGACAACACAATGGTAGGTAGGGTGGGGAAAAAACACGAGTGGATACGATTGACAACAACTTTGCTTCATAATCTCATAAATAAAAATCCTACATAATAGTTTTGTTTTTTCTTATACTTGACATTTCAAATGCATATTTTGAAAAAAAGTATTAACGAAATTCAAAAAACTACAAATGGTTGAGAAGAAAATTGAACTAATCATCTTTTCAACGATGTGCTACTTGACCCCCCATGCTATTTGGAATATCAATGTTGATGTTTCCACCGCGCCATCTTTCGAGCAATCGCAATGTTTTTTATTTCGAAAAGCAGTATCGGTGATATCATTCATTTCGTACCATTGTTCTACGTCGAACCGTTCAAAAGTTGTCAGGAGACTATAAAAAGCCGCACTGTAAAATGTTATTGTGAGAAGATTGGGTTGGATGATTTTTCGAAGGAATATTCACTTTTGCGCCGCTGTAACATCAGACTTACAAAATAGTGTTCATACAAAAAATGCAGGAAATTTAGTCTCCTTCAAATTTGTAAATATTATTTTTGTCGTAGAATCGACGGTTCAGAAATAATTTTTTGTACCTACCTTTCATCAAAGGTCGAGAATTTATTTCTCATCGGGGTCCAGAATTGACTAACATATATCAAAATCGTTTCTACCCCACCTTTTGTAGGCAGAGGCTCCCTTCACTTCCCATTGACTGAAGTACATCGCTATTGACATTAAGGAAAGACCGTCTTGCCGAATGATATTTCCTATGAATTTAAAAATACTATAAAAGCAACTTATGAAAAAACTCGGAAAACGGAGATTAAAAAGGAAAATATGGAGTTTGTATGAATCCAGCCATAACATCCACCCAATAACATGAACGGTGTAGGGGATTGGGTTTCTAATACAATTGATATTGAAATGCTATCAGACATCACCAATTTTTTTGCATGTGGACAATATTTTCAGTAGACCATACATATAGGGAACTTCCCGTGTACCATATCATTGCTATCGTAGAATTTTGTATCGAAAACAATCCGGAAGTGGTTAAAAAAAGATGATTGGGGGTCAGTGCATAAATATTATTACTTTTCATTTTCAATAAAAAAAAAAAAAGTTGAAGGAAAGATGAATTGCAATCAGAAAAGCACAATAAAAAAATTATATGTTAGTTGTTTCTGCGGAAAAAGGAAATATAACAAATTTTTTCAGCAAAAATGAATATGATACAAAAATGGAGACGTTTTGTCGTTGTAACATAAAACAAAATCAAATGAAATGGCACAAACATCCACCAAACTTAAAATAACATTCCAGTGAATTCGTTTTTGGAAAAATTATAGATCGACGAGGGGACCAGAGCACTAACAATAAAGAATATTCTTGTCCAAAAATGTATGGTCTTACCAGGTTACAAAAATGGAGGGCTCCTAGAGCCCAATATTTCAATATGAATTCCCACGACAAATTTTTTTATGATATTCAAAGATATCTCGTCCAACCCATGTACACAATGAAAAAACTCCATGGAGGTTATTAACGAAATTGAATCAATTTCATTACCCCTCCACCGCACTATATATTAGTATCAATAGATGTAACATCATTATTTACGAATCCCCCACATGAACTGATATTTGACATAATTGATCACAGATGGAATTAAATCAGCCAGCTCATGATGACAGACAAGGACACGTTCAAAATCTAATATCACATTGCTAGAAAACAAACTATTCCATCACAATGGATAATCAGCATATAGGTACACCAATGGAAGATCCAACCAGCCCCATTTTGGGCTGATCTGGTGATGGATTATATGCATACGTGGATGATATTCTATTAGCTAGCCCAAGTTCGAAAGAAGAAACAACTCTGAGCATATTCAACAGAATTGTTCCTGAATTGGTGTTCACTATGGAAGTTAATCGAAATCAAAACTTCATTCCTTCCTCAGACATTGTATTTATTGTAGAAGGTGATGCTATATTGATTTGTTTGGAAATATGAACAGGAGAATGTTTCCCTTTTCAACGTGATGCTATAATCACTGATTCGAATAAAACATCCTGTAACTCCAACAAATGTCTCAATTACGATTCAGCTCACCCTCTCCATCGGAAGAGCGACAATCAATCAGGAAAATTATAATCTTTGTCATGAAAAATTCCACTAAAAAATCTGAAGCAACTAAAACAATCATTGTTATTAATGGTTATTCCATCACTCTATAACAGTATTTTTGAGCCAAAAACCTACAAGAAATAATGATCATTAGATAACCCTTACCTGAAACATAAATTTCCGCCAATTTTTCAAAATTTTCAATATAACGAGTCTTTCAAAGAGTCTGAGATTTTTTGAAAACTTTTAATTTTACAACACCAAAACCCAGAATGAATTGAATAATTAGACATCATTGATGAAAAGTATCAATACAATTTATGAAATACCCTTACGAACTGTGACATTGTGTAATTGGACAAACGAAGCAGTACTTGAAATAAAGTTAAACAACATAAGTATGAGTGTGTCCGAAAAATAAAACAAAATGATAAAACAGCACTGGCTCCAATCATTTTGGGATCGGTTATCGATTTGATTTCAATGCCACAAAAATTTCAGATAAATAGGATTTTCTCAGTAAAATATTATTTCTTGAAATGCCCTCATGCAAGCAATGATGATTGCTTGAAGAACATTGTAATATACAGTGACTGCAGTGTTGTAATTTTGGGATTAGGCGATCAAAGAAAACTATATTTTTGGAAGCCAACATTTTGTTAGTTCAGGGCACTGTAAGATAAGAGGGGTGTTACAATTTATGAACAGAAAGAGGAAAATTATACATATAAAACAATATCATCCCTCTTTTTTTATATTGAAATTTATATAAAATAACCTTGTTATAATTTTTCCAGAAACGACTACTGAACATGGTTGATGTGACTAACAATGAATAGTGCTACAAAGAAAGAGAGAGAAAAAAAAAATTACGAAAAAATATTTTACCTACATAAGAATAATTTTCCGTGTTAAATGAACGGTGTTCAACCATAATAGGTCTCTGTATCGGAAGATGTACATATAAAATTAGCTCAAGACAACAAACGCAACCACTGAAACGCGTTGAAATTTGAATAAAATAATGACCATCTGATGTGCATTCAAAGTGTAACTGATCAAATGTCGGGACTGTACGTTCGATAAAGCAAGGGAAATAAAAATAATATAATCTCTTTATACTGAAGGTCTGAGTTTTTGTTTATATTCTTGATATTGATTTGAAATACGCGCTGTTTAGTTTTCCAGGCCTCTTCGATGATTGACTGTGTCGGTTTTTATATGTTAATAATTTCAGAGGTATTTTTTGAATAAAGACGTTTCATAACCTGATATTGTCGTGTTTATGGGAACAAATTGATGTTCGGTTGATATGCAATGCTCAACCAATGAAGTGGGATTTCTTAACGTTACTTTCTTCTTAATGTCCCTCTCATGTTCTTTGAGGCGTGTTTCTAAGTACCTTTTGATCTGACCTTCATAATTTTTTTCGCAGTCAAGCAAGGGATTCTGTATATGACATTCCAGAGGGTTTTTTCTTCAATCTACTAAAAAGTGTTTTCTCAGTGTGTTTTATTTTTGAAAGTTACCTTTATATTTGAAGTGAATTTAATAGTACCTTTCAGAGAAAAATTGTACATGTGATATCTTGAAATATTTTTGATTTTCTAATTGATTGTTCTCTTTGACAGTTTTGGTACGACTACTGTTCTGTTAATCATTGTGGTCGGATACTTGTTTTTAATTGAATAATATTTCAATTGTTTCAAATTGTTCCAAATGAAAACAGGGCTGTAAACTTTCAACATTCTGTCAGTCAAATTATGTATGATATTCAATTTTTGTTTCATAGGATGATGTGAATCAAAGTTGGGTATCTTTCTGAAAATGTAGGATTTTTGATACCAATTTATCCAAAAGTTATTATTTAGTGTTCTTATTACTATAGTGTACAAAAAATCTAAACAGTTATGTTGTTCTAATTCAATTGTGAATTGGAGTTTTGAGTTGTAATGGTTATAAACAGTCAACAATTCATCTTGTTTTCCTATTATGAAAAAAATATCATCAACATATCTTTTATATGACTGAACTTGGAAAGACAGTTTGGACAGACAATCTTCTTGTAAGTTTTGCATAACTAAGTCAGAGCAAAGAGGACATACTATTGCCCGTTCTAAGACCAGATATTTGTCGATAAAAAACTCCATTGTAATTAAAATAGTTACTGTCAATACATAATTTGAATGGTTGTGAAAACTCCATTTGGTTGAGCGGTGTATGTTCTTCTATCAAAAACCGTTTTAGTTGTACAATGTTTATAAGAAGGTCAGTGGGTATATTTGTGAACAGTGAAGTAACATCTAACGAAACTAAAATGTGGTCATTGGGAATTGAAATATTTTTCGTTTGTTCAGAAAATTCGAATAGATTTCTTACGTGTTTATCATCAATCATGAAGGCGTATTTCAGTAACCTACAAACAAATTTTGTTAACTTATATATTGGTGATCCCATGAAGCTAAATATGGGTTTCAATAGAACACTGGGTTTATGGATTTTGGGTAAAAAATAAATTTTTGGAAAAACTCCATTATTACATTTGTGACTTTTTCCCATAATAGGATCGAATTTATTTGATGTAATTAGGTTGTCTATGAGTTTATTGTTTTTATTTTGAATAGCTAGTGTGGGGCCTTGGTTGATTATTTTATATATTTCAGTATCTCCTAACAAGTTCATAGCTCTTTGGTGAAATTCTGATTTACTCATAATGACCGTACTATTTACAGTTGTCAGCTTTACTTATTTTTTTGAACATTAGTGAATTTCTAAATTTTTTTCATCTCTTAGAAATTTGCTATTATACTTTTCAACTCTCTGTAAGTTGTTTTCAGAAGTATAATTAGTAAGAGCATTAATAATTTCATTTCCTTTCTCAAATTTTATGTTTTTATCTCATAACTGTTTAAAATTAATTCACTATCTATCAAAAATCTATCCAATGATAGATCATTCGAACCGTGAGGTAAGTTGAAATTATCTTCCATGCCAAGTAAATATTGAACATTATCAGGTATGACAGTGTTACTGAGGTTAATCAACCATTTATCATAGAAAAAGAAATTGTTTGTAATTGAATTTTGATTGTTTATTGAATTATTCAAATTTTTCTTGTAATCCGTTTTTTTTGTTTCTTTTTGATAATAAATATTTTGAGATTTTTCGAAAGATCTGTAGGTATCCTCTTGAACTATTGATCTCAAATTGTTTTTGATTCTGGAAAGTTTTTTTTTCATTTGGTTTACTTTCCAGTGTGAAAATTGTATTCCCATATTCAGTATTTGTTGCTGGAAACCATGTAGAAGTTTTTGACATTCATTTGAGAAAAAGGTATTCGACGTTAATAGAAAATGAAGGCAACGTGATATGTGTTTGGTAATAATTTCTTTTCTTCTGCACTGTAATAAAAACTTTGAATGCTTCTCATAATGGCAAATTTTCCTGTTGAAATTTCCCCATTTAAAAAAAAACTGCAGATTTTTTGTTCATAGTGTTGGTGTATATCGTATGAGAAGCCCATATTCTATATCTCTTCCTGACTAGAATTCCAAGAAGTCCGAAAATTGATTGATAAATTGTAATTTTGCAGTGTTGTCATTTCGGGATTCAGGTCTCGAATTGAAGAAAACTATATTTTTGAAAGCCAACGTTTGGTCAATTCATTTTGGCATCATCAGGGCATTGTAAGATAATAGGGGTGTTACAATTTATAAACAGAAAGGAGGAAAAATATACATATACAACAATATCATCCCTCTATTTTCCATATTATAATTCATATAAAATAACCTTGTTATCTTCCTATACATAGACCTATCATGGTTGAACACTTTTCATTTAACACGGAAAACTCTTCTTATGTAAGTGAAATATTTTTTGAATTTTTTTCTTTCTCTCTTTTGGGTTTTACTTTTAATTTAAAAATCATGATGATGATGATGATAATTTGTCGAAATGTTGGCTTTCAAGAAATATAGTTTCTTTAATCTGAGACCTGAATTTCAAAAAAACAACACTGCAGTCATCATTTGAGAGGACGTAAGAAAAATTACAATTTGAACAGTATTTATGGAGACATTTTGATAATACATAAAACCAACTCCAGGTAGAATTCGAGGAAAAAAAAAACGAACTGTGATTCGAAAAACCAGTTCTTTGGGTATGATCTCAAACAATCATACTGTAATGTATTGGTACGGTATTTTTATTGATAAAATTAATAATTTCGACCGTACTCCTCTTTTCGATGCATTACATGATTTGTTATGAAAAATAACAGTTTGATAATTTCAACATAATTACAATTGGGGCGAGTAGAAAAATTGTAACATTTCAGTATTTCACAAAGAATAATATTTATAAAATTCCAGCAGATCAGTCATTTATATGTTCTAATGGTTTTGTGATAACGCACATTTTTTTTGTAGCCCTGAAGAGGGCGAATATTTTGCCGAAACCTTGGCAGTGAATTTTGACAGACAAAAGCTTCAATAAAACGAACTATCACTAGCTTTCCCATTACATAGTATGAACTTTACTCCTGCGAAAAGTGGTGAATATATGTCCCATAGCCTACATGTAGAAGGGAAAAGGTAGGTGTGCTTTGCGCAAATTCAATTATCTCAAAATGTCGGTCGTTAGGACCCCCTGGGAAACCGGTCTCACCCTCTACTATGCTCCATTAAAAAAAGTTCGGCGAAGCTTTCACGATCGACAACAGCGCCATCTGGAATAGAAACCTCACACATTACGGTCATCTCCACAAAAGAGACTCTCGCAAAGTACCGGAAATTGAATCCATTCGAGGTGAAAGCCGAAAGGCATTTTCGGTCTCTGGAATACAAAATACAGGCATCAAAAAGTAATTCCTGGAAGGAAATCCCATCAATTCGAGTAATGTTGGGGAAATAAATCACACTCGGGTATAACAGCGTGTGTTCTCGTAGACAGATTCGGTGTATCGTTACATTTACCGGATGAAGGGTGATTATGTATATATTCCCACTTCCAAAAGTAGTTTCACGCAATTAAATAAATAATAGATATTTGTACATAAATTCTGGATACTTTTTTATGATCTTGAGAAATACATTTTCTCAATCATGGAACTCATAAGTTCAATTGAGGACCTGTACCGTATAATAAGTTCGAACAGTTGATGAATGATCAGTTGGGGGGTTAAGAGTTAGGGAGGGTAGAGTTGAGGTATGTATCTAGATTTCGTATCATAGATATTCATGCTCCACTGCTTAGTTAATGAATTTTAGTCCTCAGTTCCCCACCACTCATCTTCTCAAATAATATTATGGTATAAAAAAACATCTGCGAGCTGTGGATATGCCAATGAACTGCAGTTGTACGGGCTTCTTAACACGGGTGCTCCCCGGCAGGTGGTTGTTCACTCAAATTAGTAGTTGTAACTCATGTATTTTGATGAATTGAATTGAATATAATGCCCTCGTTTCCTTGATGCTATTTTCCAAGCCACATAGAGAATTATTGGTCAAGAAAAAAGGCGATCACAAAAACATGTACATTTTAAAGTTTTCTGATTGAATAATCAATATTCTCCGAACTCTATACACTCTGAGGTATTTTTGAAGAAAGGTATTGAAATATTCCTATTGAATGCTGACATTCTTTCCATATGGAGAATGAATAATGTAAATGCGTATTGATGTATTGTTCACATTCATATTATTTTTTATGTCAACGGAAAAATAACATAGAATTGATGAATTATTATGTTACCCAGTAACCGTTCTGAATACAAGTGCCAAAGTATCTCAGTTTTTTCAGAGATTTTTTGACATCGAGAAGAATCTAGTAGAAAATATGTGGGATTTCGTAATATTGAGACCAAAAAAACAGTAAAGAAAAAACTTTTTACGTGATTAAGAAGTGGTATACCTGTTACCGGAAATCTATATAGTCCAGGTATTCTATAGATCACCCAGTCATTCTGTATGATACCGTACTTTTGTAGGTAAAGTAGAAATATCGTAATATTTATGCTCGTTAATCTATGAAATGCCTAGTTATTCTTCAGAATACCACTGGGGGATTAGGTAAAGTATGAAATGATAAACAACAGAAACACCAAAAATCAATATTATCAAATGATCATTTTTTTAAATTCAGTCAATGATATAAGTCGAGCAGTCAAGTGTCAATTCGATAAATAATTTAATCATTTATCTCCACATGACGAACTGTTGTGATATTTTGAGGTGAACAGGATATTTTTTTGACAGCCCTCACTTCTCATATACCTATTTAATATATTGCTACCTATGCGTTTGGCCACCGCGCCTACCCCACCCTTGAATACTCATTGAACAAATTGGCGCCTGTGCGTTGGACATTTTACAAAATGCCAAATAAAAGGTATAAACTGAACAATATTTCTGGTAACATATTCATCAACCAATCGATTTTGATGAATTCTATCAGCCTATACTTGAATTAGTTGTCTACTTTTGGGAATAACTCAATCAAAGCGTTGCTCAAAAAGAGCTTCTACTTTATTTCTGGCCCATTCTGGGGCAGCTGGTTCAAGTATAAAGAGTCATGCCGGTTGAAAATCCAATTCTGTCTTTGAAAGTTATATCGAAACCTCCATTGATAATGAGAAAATACTGGTTACGAAAATTTTTGGAGGAAAAAATAATTCCCTCAACATAAATATATATATATATATATATATATATATATATATATATATATATATATATATATAATATAGAAGGATAGTTTCGACTGACTCGTTGAAGGATAAAAAATTTCGAAACTATCTTGAGGATGCAGTCAAAATAACTGGGCTGGGTTAAAGAATACCCTTTGTTAAGTGGTCGAGCTTCCGAAAACGTTTATTTCCTTTTTCAAGACATCTAAAAATGTAAAAAAGTACAAGTCTGAGTCACATGGTATCCCATAGAAGGTAACAAATACTTTCTATCTTGAGGATGACATCACAAAGTTAGAGCGTACATAATCAGGAACGAAAACGATTGAGCAGATCAATGCATTGCTTCAAAAATAAATAAATTACAATCGCTTTTATTTGAAAACAAGGAAAAATTCTTGTCATGGAGATGTCAAAATTTATTCTGTACATGGTCGAATTATGCCAAAGTGCATGGATCATACAGAAAAGGAAATTATATACTTTCGACATCTGACACGTGTCAATATGCGAAGTGGGAAGGGATTCCTGTTTGGATGTATTTCCAACTCAATAGTGGCGAAAAATTTGTAATTCACAAAATCATGATACATTTGAAATAAGAAATAAATTAAATGGAAAATATAAATAGAATTTGGAAAAGTTTAAGACTCAACAATCATTTGGGGTCGAAAAACGTAATGTTGTTCCAATTCAATAATGTAATTGTACATAATGCTGAGATTATTTAAATCATTTTTTTTATTCATGGTATCAGAATCACATTCAGTAAATTGCAAAGCTTGGAAAGAGAACTCAAATATATCGAATGAGAACTAACTGCCACGCTTCCAAGGCACATATTCATGAATATGAAAGGAGAGTAACTATCAAATATAACAATTGTTTCCATAAAATCAAACAGAAGAAGATGAGAAAACTTAATAAAACCGACGAATTTTTTATTATTAAAAAACAAGAAAAATGGATTAAGAACCTTACTGACATTGAATTGCCTGTAGATGTCAAACGACTTGTAGCTCTGAGTCCTAAATTTGGCATATGCCCTTCCATAAAAGATATGAAATTATCCAATCTATTAGCTGATTTAGAACAAATATTCAATGTAGATTATTTTTTCAGAATTCTTATAAAGCTCAATTTACTAATATAATTATGGAGAATAAATCTTCTGCTGCCTTTAAACTTATTTTTTCAAAATATCGATCCAGCTAATTATTGTTAGTTCCTGAAGAAGACCGTGGACACGGTCGGAACATCGACGAAATAAATGTTTATCTCCTAAAAGAAGACTGTCATTCGCAAAAAGAACCAAAACTCCAAGAAACTCAAACTCCATTGTATATTCCTGGTCCAAGAAATATATATATATATATATATATATATATATATATATATATATATATATATATATATATATATATATATATATATATATATAATTAGATGTATAAAACTACAAATTACATTTTTATTTTTGGCGATGTTGCCAAGTTGATATTTTCTGCCATCCAACTTTCTATTTCCAAATGGATCACTCTGTATATTTTTGTCTCTTTCATTGCCAATCTAATATTACCATATTAAGATGGGTTTTTACAAGTTCCATATTGGAGAATTATTAAAATCTGTTTTAGTTTTGTGATCAATACTAGCTTGTACCCGCTACATCGTTCGCAAAGAATTTGTTTTTTTCCTAGGTTTTCAACGTGTTGTTCCATCTAGCTTATGCCTGTGAATTTGTCCGCTGTCCATCATTTCGTTATATGTACCATTATCACGTTTACCGTTTCCTGTAATCCATGTATCCCGTCTTCCGTTATCCTGTTATCTCGTCTAGAGGCATCATTGATTTGCCAGCAAAAAAATGCTTTGTGATGAGTTTTACAAATTCACTTTTTTGGGACGGAATTTCTAAATAACTTTGAACACGATTCATTCATCACAAACATCAACAATACAACCATTTCCATGACCCTAACTTAAAAACTAACGAAATCCTCATAAAAATTTCCAGCCCCTATTCCACCCCTTTTAATATGTAATTATTTTTTTGTAACAAAAACCTCATGAACCAATTTTCATGACCTCAACTCAAATACTAACGGAACACCTATACAAATTTCCAATCTCCATTTACCCCCCATTTTTCATCCCTTTATGGGTATTATTCCCAAAAATACTGAAATACGTATTGCTACATTTGTAATAAAGACCTCTATTAGCAATTTTCATGACCCTCACTTACAAACTAACGAAACACTTATACAAATTTCCAATTCCCATTTCACCCCTACAGGGGAATTATTTTTTAACAAAGATCTCAAATATTAATTTTCATGACTTCAATTCAAAAAATAACAGTATTCCTATACGAACTTTCAACTTTCATTTAACCCCTGCAGGGTTGAATTCTCGAAAACACCGAAATACGTATTTCTTTAATTGGAAAACAAAGCCCAAATACCAATTCCCATGAATCTTACGTCAAAAGTAACTGTACTTTCATTCCCCCACCCTTCTCAACCTCCTATTCACCCCCTCAGAGAATATCCTCAGTGTTCATGGTATAGCCGTTGATCATATCTCAATCAGTCAGTGAGTATGACAGTCAGTCAGTCAGGACAAGTAATTATATTTGTATAATCATATCTAGAAGAAATACAAAAAAAGATAAATTGAGTGGACACCATTGAAGCTGTTCAATATAATTTCCATTCCATTCTGAAGAATTTGTGGGGTCGAATCTGAAGATAATAATAATCATAATTTCTTCATTTTCAGAAATTAATTTGCACATCAACAGTGTGAAAATACAAATAAAAAATAAAAAAACGTCATTAAAATCAAGCAATAGTCGAGAAGAGACAATCTAAAATCTCCGGACGTATACAGGAACATCACATACACGTCACAAACAATAATAATAAATAATATGGAATATAAATATATGACAATGACTCACTCAAGGTGTATATGAAGAAAATGTTCACGTTACAAAACAAGTTACGACAGAAATTCCTCAACAGTGTGAAAATACAAATAAAAAATAGAAAAAGTCAAAAAATCAAAAAGTCGAAAAGAGACAATCTAAAATCTCTGGATATAAATAGGAACATCACATACATGTCACAAACAATAATAAAAAATTATATAAAATATAAATACAAACATATGACAATAACTAACTCTGAGTGTAAATAAAAAAAACGTTCAA
The DNA here is from genome assembly GCA_018342105.1 of Gonioctena quinquepunctata. Classification (NCBI taxonomy): domain Eukaryota; kingdom Metazoa; phylum Arthropoda; class Insecta; order Coleoptera; family Chrysomelidae; genus Gonioctena; species Gonioctena quinquepunctata. The sequence goes on along the minus strand of JAFIRS010001792.1, from coordinate 74,313 downwards.
GTTACAAAACAAGTTCTTGCTGGACATACAATAGCTCCTCTTTTTCCAATCCAAGTGTTTGTGAATTCACGAAAACCAGTGAATCATGAGGAGCAGCTTGATATTGCTGAAACAAAAAAAAATACTAAAAACGTTTGGGTAGTTCTGAAATCAATTCCAATTCTCGAAATGACCGATATTGTTCCCCCATCAGAGAATCATGAAAAATACGAAACTGGTGTCTTTCCCTATTTCCGTTCAACTCAATTACTCCGGAATATTACAGAAAAGAAGAAGTACTCAGAAGATGGAATATAGAATTTATAAAAAATATAACTTTGTTTCGAAAAAGCAATATGGCTTCATTCTACCCAATAGAAAAACCATTTTGATATCTGGAAAAAGATTGGCTTGGTTCAGAAATATCATGTTACATATTTTTTATTGTTTCAAAGAATTCGAGCCCCTCAACAGGTAAGTACACCCGACTACAGTGAAGCACGTTACATAAATGTGATTTCTAACATTGGAAGGCTATAAAGAGAGAATATTACTTGATTATATGAGAAATTAGTAAGAATGAGCTAAAAAATATACTCATATAATATACGCGGCAGGATGGAAATCATTGGTGAATTATTCATCCTAATTATTTCTTGGATGAGTTCGTGTCTGTGCCAAATATATCAGATTCCACAGTATTTTCTATAACAAAATTCAAATATTCATTGATGAATTGAATTAATGGAGCGAAAAAATCAACAGTAAATCCGTAGAGCATAATTCAGTGACAAAGTTGTTCCTGTTCCCAACATTATTATGATACCTGCCATGGCACCTTGGAATAAACAGTCATTCACCGTACACTACAAAGTCTTGGATAAAACTGATCAAAAACAAAATTATTTGATTCATAAGAAAAATGTTGCTATCAACTCACAGTGCACTCACCCTATCGTAATGATAAAAATAATAAGTCGACGAAAAACAAGTTGTTTCTCTGAACCTGACCCCAGTCCATTTCTAATGCGATATTTCCCTAGATGAAATCGATGCCTGGAAATAATAACAAGGTAGTTCAGAAGGGTCAGATCATTTCAAAGAGTGCGGGTTCACATTATGTTCAGAAAAATCATTTGAGCTGAAATGTTTCAATTAATTGGAGAATTGAATAATCTACCAATCAAAATGCGAATATGGGAGTCAATTTAACCGCTCAAAATAACTTCCGAGTGGAGTTTCCTAGAATTTTTTTTACAATTTGTAAAGTCTGCTTGGATTGTTGCTGTAAGAATTTGGCGATAACCAAAAGAGGGCAAGACATCATATGATGTACAGATGTAAGTAAGAGAATTGGTACAATGAACATAATAAGTCAGACCTATATTATAAATGGAAATAGTATCGAAAGTTATCATCCATAAATAAAGAATTTCGAGTTTGTAGAAATTATTATTATTATAACCAAAAGAGGGCAAGACATCATATGATGTACATATGTAAGTAAGTGAATTGGTACGATGAACATAATAAGTCAGACCTATATTATAAATGGAAATAGTATCGAAAGTTATCATCCATAAATAAAGAATTACGAGTTTGTAGGAATTCATATTATTATCATAGGAAGATAGATTTCCTTTGTACATTGTCATTTCTATCTAGAGTAGTTATGGTAAAAAGGATTCCATATGAGGATCTTACAAGAGTGTTTTACATTTTACATTACTATCAAAGCACTTGCATCGCGGAGAGATTTTGTTGCTTCCATAATGAATTAATGAAACTTCTCGGAACAATTGATCCTACATTTGTATCGAAGTTGAATTTTTGTCCAGGTATACATCCAAATCTTTGATAATATCAACAACTCCCAGAATCTCTCCACACAGAGTGAGCTTGGAAGTGGAAGATTAAAAAGGATTGTGTCACATTTATTCATCTTGAGTTGGAGTTTGTTGGTTGTACAGTGAATCATAAGCCTGTCTAGGTTTTGTTGGTCTTGTAGTACTCTTAGATAATTATGGATCTGTACACCTTCTTATCATCTGCGGATAGTTTGTATTCAGTTCGTTTGAAACATTGATCGGCACCGTTCAGGAAATTACTGAAGAGAAGGGGACCTAGGTCAGATCCTTGGGGTAAACCTGATGTTACCTGCTGGGTGTTTGATTTATAACCACTTATTACAACGTACTCTGTTCGACCTGCGAGGTATGATTCCAGGAGTTGGGAAGAATTCCCGTATATATCGAAGTTCAGTAGGTTTCGAACCAGTGTCGGACGGTGGCCAGAAATTTCGAAAAATCCATTTAGCATATGTCAGTATGCCTTTATCCATCTCACCAAAGATATAAGTGAATTAAGATTACGAGATTTGTTATAGTAGACCTTTCTCTGAAAACCGTGTCAGTATTTATCAGCATTTGCGATTGAATGTTTCTGGTTGGTATAGCTTCAAATGTTTCTACAAAATGACTCAGAAGTCAGATTGGTCTATAATTGATAATAATTTCTATTACCAGATTCAAATATAGGGATAATTTGAGCAACTTCTCACAAAATGGGGAATGTACCAGTGTTCACGCCTCTGTGGAATATTTTTCGTAGGTAGATTACTAGAGAATTTAATGAAAAGTGGAGGAATTCCATCTGGCTCAGAACTTCTTCAGATCAAGATTGGTTATGGTTTCGATTAATTCTTCATTTGTGATGGCTGTCGGAATAATAATCAAACTATTATCATTCACCATTGTATTTGCTATTGACATGTCGGACACCAAAACACTGTGGAACACCAGTGTAAACAGGTTGCATATGGTTATGAGATCTGACACGGAGACGTTGCCTTGGAAAAGTGTATTAGGTAGAGTTTTTGCGTTTATTTCATTGTTTATAAATGACCAGAATTGTTTTGAATTCGATTTAACTTCAGTTTCGCTTTCTAGGACATATGCTTTGAAATCACTGCCAATATGCAGTTTTCTCCACTGGAAGGTCTTCTCAATTTTTATACTTTCCACATGCTTTTATTCAGTTCCACTTGTTAGTTAGTTCGTTCGTTTGTTAGTTTGTCAAATTTTGACCGACTTCTAGCCGTCCAAAAAATTTGGAATTTCATTATGGAATGCATTATGGAATTTTTGTTAGAGAAAAATACAGAATGGCGGCTCCAAAATGCCAGATTATAATTGTTTTTACAAAATTCATAAATTCAACATCTGCAATAAGAGACAGAAATTTGTATCATTCTTGAATTTCATCAAAAATTATCGGATGTCATTCATTATACGTCGAGGCATAAGCCAGGGAAGTAGTTGTTTTTTTATGGATATGCGATCATTGTATTGGTTTTTGTAGTAATTTTTTTCATAAATTCAAGATGGCAGCTCCAAGATGGAGGACGAAATTTGTGATTATGGTCCAATTCGATTCAAATTTGGTATGCGGGGGTTTTTGGAGTTGGAGATTATGAATTTTTATCGAAGTTCATGAATGCGAAATGGCGGCCCCAAGATGAAGGACGAGTTTTGTGATTATGGTCTGATTCGATTCAAAATTAATATGCGGCAGTTCTCGCGATCGTAGATTTAGAATTTTCTGTCAAAATTATTGAATTTGATATGGCGGCCCAAGATGGAGGACGAATTTTCTGATTATGGTGATATTTCAGTCAACATTGGTATGTGCGGGTTTTTAGGTTCGGAGATTATAAATTTTTTGTCAAAATCGATAAATTCAAGATGGTAACTTCAGGATGGCAAGCGAGTTTTTTGATTATGGTCGGATTCCATTCAAGATTGGTTTGTTGGAGTTTTTGGTGTCGGAGATCATGATTTCTTTCTTCTCAAAACCTACAGGGAAGAGACCTTGTAATAACGATGTTCTCCCAGAAAAAACACACCAATCATTGTCCAATGAAATTAATTGGTACCTACTTCTATGAATACTTTGTGAAAATTTAATTCTTTGACAAGTTCTTACTTTCAACTAATCACTGCCCAATCAAATCAATTGGTACCTACTATAATGTAATGTAATAATTCAACAAACAATTGAATCATTGTCACCGATAACTTGAACTTATTCAAAACGTTTCATTCAGTACACGACTCAAATGAAAACTTGACTTCAAAAAAGTTTTTTATTCGTTATTTTATTTCACGGTTCTATATTTCCTCCGTTGATATGTTGGTGATGTTCAAAAAACAAAAGGATCTGTCAATTATGTCCCACCAACAACACACAAACAACATACATATAACTCACCAACAACACATGAACAACACATGAACAACACACGAACAACACATGAACAACACACGAACAACACACCAACAACACACCAACAACACACAAACAACACACAAACAACACATCAAAATCACCAACAACACATCAAAACACCAAACAACACACCAACACACACGAAAACACACAAACAACACACGAACAAGCACAAACAACACCACAACACACAACAACACCAAACAACACACAAAAACACAACAACAACACATCAACAACACAACAACAACACACCAAAACACACCAACAACACAAACAACGCACAAACAACACACAAACAAACCCACAAACAACACACAAACAGCACATCAACAACACACCAACAAAACACCAACAACACACGAACAACACACCAACGACACACCAACAATACAACAACAACAACACACAAACAACACACAAACAACACACCAACAACACACCAACAACACACAAGCAACACACAATACTATTATTGTAGATTGTAGGGGGGTCGACATGGCTCTTCCTGTAAGGTCATTTGTACATTACCCTTCAACTATTCAAGACCAGGGATTCCGAGACTCCTTGCGAATACTATTATTGTCAGCTACATAAAATTTGTAGCTGCGTTGGGAGTTGAGAATGGAATCACTTTGGGAAATACCAGCTTTACCTATAAACTTATGAACGTTAAAAGATTACATTTTTGAAACTTGTTATATGACATATTTTTTGCTTTTTCCAAATTTTGGTTGAGGAATATCAATGAAAACTCCGTACAAGGGAATTCTGTTTCAAGTGGAGGTTTGCGGTAAACATAAATAAATCATCAGGTTGGAACAAAATATCCAAAAAACAACGAAATATGTTTTTTAACGACAACCAAATTTCATTGTTGATTTTTTCAACCGGAAACGTCAGTACAACCAATGAAACGTTTGAATAACGTATGTGTGTTTATTGTGAATATTTCGTGAACTGGCTTTTGTGGGATAAAGAAACTAAAACATGTATGTGATAACTCAGCTCTCTCGATTTTTCCTGACGCTGTTCTATTTGTATCAAACATGGAATATGTACGTGTGATTTTTTTCCATTTATTCAGATTACGTCGTGCAGAGAAGGTAAAATGGCTGTGACGAACGTGTCGGAACTATATGGTGGAATGTATAATTTGAAATTCACGGTTGTGCACCCGCGCTACGTCGTATACTCTTTAATTTTGTTGTACAGGGGAAAATATATGTTTTTAATTCAAGGTAAATCAGCAACCAGACTCTATATTATATGAGCCAGTGACTCAACGTAGTGCTAATAGTAGAGAGCCCATCGAGTAACAGGATGAGGACCTCCCAATGAAGAGACCTCTGTACATTATTATTCAATATTACTGGGAAGGCGTTTCAGTCATCTGTCGATTGATTCATCTAGTAGTTTCTGCATCTGTAACAGATTGCTTAGGTATTTTTGTAGTATATTACTTGATACATACCATGGTGAATCTATCATAACTATTGAGTATTTTTATGGGACTCAAATTGATTGTTTTCTCTTTATAACTCTTATAACTTGAATTTTTTTATCCAGGTGGATTCCTAAACTACTGATGATATTTGTGGGGATATCTGTGTGGATTATGATTTTCCATGAAAATGAAATTATTATATCTGGTTCACTCGACTCTTTCACAAACTAGGTTATTGCGAATGAAATGGTCTGATATTCCATTCGTCAATTGGTATCTGAATTGCAGGTGAAATAAATAATATTTCATTTTCTCAAATCAATTTGCACACCAACAGCGTGGTAATACATATAAAAAAGAGTGAAACGTCAATAAAAGGCGAAGAATAGTCGACATGAAACAACATGAAGAATACAAATATGAATAAATGGAGCTATGTATACATATATAGGAACACGACATAAATAAAATAATCACAAATATGTTCAAAACTAACTTTAGATGTATATAAATGGAAACATACATGTCACATACAAATGGCAAATCACGACAGGAACTCCTCTACTGTGAAGCAATTTTTTGACAATAGTTGTTCCCTAACTTCTTTCTTGAAAAGGTATACATTTCCTGAAACTTTAAAGTCATCGGAAAGTTTGTTATAGAGTTTGCATCCCTGATATTGAAAACTCTTTTGATAGAGAACTGTGCGAAGAATTAAGTGGGCATCACATGTACAGTAATTATGTGCTGATCTATTGGCAGTCAGTTTAGTTTTGTTGCGGTATACATAAGTGCAAGCCTCAATGATGTATATTCCTGCAACTGTTAATATTTTCATATTTCCGAAATGTTTCCCTACATGAATCTCTGAATCCCAAGTTTGCAATGATCCTTATGGCATACTTCTGAATGATGAACACTCGGCCAACAGAGGAGCTTGTACCCCAGTTCAAAATACCATACCTGAGATAAGAATTAAAATTTGCATAATATAGGATTCTAAGTATTTTTTTACTACAATAATTTGAGAGGTAACTGAAGTGGGCATCACATGTACAGAAATTATGTGCTGATCTATTGGCAGTCAGTTTAGTTTTGTTCCGGTATACATAAGTGCAAGCCTCAAGGATGTATATTCCTGCAACTGTTGATATTTTCATATTCCGAAATGTTTCCCTACATGAATCTCTGAATCCCAAGTTTGCAATGATCCTTATGGCATACTTCTGAATGATGAACACTCGGCCAACAGGGGAGCTTGTACCCCAGTTCAAAATACCATACTTGAGATAAGAATTGGAATTTGCATAATATAGGGTTCTTAGGATTTTTTTACTACAATAATTTGAGAGATAACTGAGGGAATAGCAGAGTTTCCTAAGTTATTTACAAAGATTATCAACTTGTTGTATCCATTGCAATTTGTTATCGAAAACAACACCTAACATTTTCGTAGATGTTATTGAATTAAATTCCAAATCAGTATTCTCAAACAGAGTCACTACATTTTGTTGTCCTCTCACCATGAACTGTAGCATATTGGTTTTTGTTTTATTCATTTGCAAATTAGTTTTTCAGACCAAATAATGACTTTGTTAAATGTGCTTTCAGCTGTATTTCTCAGTGTGTTCGGGTCATCTTCAATAACTGAAATATTAGTGACATCAGCATAACATATGCAGATAGTGGCAAAATTCCTATTCAGATGGACTAATAAATCATTAGCAAATAGAAGAAGTGATAATGGTCTCAAAATGGACCTCTGAGGTACACCATCAGCAATATGTCTTTCAGAGCTTATATTCTCCCCAATTTTCACCATTTGAATATGTGAAATTTTGTATACCCTGCTTGAGAAATGTAGAAAGTGAGTCCTAGAATCCTCATTAACATTCGCTGCAAGCTACCGGCAATACGCATTCAAACTGTGCCCCTGCAATAATTTCAATTTTTAAATAATATATGAAACGATTCTCCCATACTCTTATACCCAAACTGGTACATGAAGTCATAACTAGTAGATGAAGTCAGCACTTAACAAACCATAATTATATTTGTATGGAATTGTAACACAGTTCTTTTATTATCACGAAAAGTTAATGATATCGACCGACCGAGGTATGCAGTGTTGCCAGGTAGTGAGTTTATTCAGTACCAACAACTGGGTCAAAATGTTCCTCTTTTCAAGATCTTTGCGCGCGCCTCTAGCATTGAATTTGAAGGCTACCTTTGACCAATATGACGTTTCTCAGAGCCGACCGCTGTTTTCTGATTGGCCGGTGAATGAAAGATTTTACTCAGCAACCAATCAGGAAACAGTGCATGAGTACCAATTGAATATTTTTGTCCTTATAGCTCACAGATTAGCCGATAGAGGCACGCGGCAACTCTTTTCGTTGCAATCTCTATATAGAAGTCTTAAGGCAGGTTGTGAATCAATATTGAAATATATTACTTCAAAATTATATATTATATATATATATATATATATATATATATACATTTTTATTCCATAGGTTTGTATCTTCAGAAGGTATATTGGTGATTTGTAATGTGCCTTAATTCATCTTTACTTCCCATTTATTTCAAATAATTCAAACTTATTTTTCTTTTTATGAATCCACGTTTCCTAATTGATTTCAACAATAATTTCAGTACATTGCGCAAACAGGAGATATAATATTTTCATGCTGACTCATCGCAAACGTACAGTTTCACGACTTTCATGAAACTCCCATCTCCTGCGATATTACCACCAATCAGAATGGTGTGCCTCGATAGTACGCTGCTCCTTCTTTCTGAGCCGGTAAGACCACACCATCATGGCAACCATGAATCCAAATAAAACAACATCGTGTTATAGTTATTCTAATCCCAATTGGAACGGCAATAAAAATAAGAGCACTACGAGGAGTGTTCATATGCCCTGCCCGGCGAATAGAAAATGTATATACTACCAGTGTTTTTACTTTCGAAGCGTTCCTGGTACAATCATCAATAAGTTCTGTCGTGTGAAAAAGAATTACTTTTCGAAACTGTTTATGTCGGTCCAATTGGAATTAGAAATACTATACCTATATGATATTAATGTCAGTCAGACAAGCATTATTAGTCATCAAGTCACGATAATGAACGAAATAATTAATCAATCTGTGAAATTGTCTCAATAAATACAATTCGTGTCCACAATACTATCGGAAATTCTGCAACCTGAATATTCCTAAAATAGAGTGAGGCTTCAGAGAAAAATATTAAAGTTGGTCGACCGGCTGATTTCTACTTCTATTTAAATTCCACTGACAACAGAAAAAAGTTATTAAACTTCATTAATGGAGCTTTTGTTTCTTGTACTAAAATTATGAATTTGGGGATATTATTATCGACAAACTAAATGTAGCACACACCGTGTCATGGACGATCTTTTGATGCTTGGAGAATATCTCAGCATGTGCCCTACCAACTAGATCAGGAAAAACTGCCATATTAGATCTACCGTTGAACAGTTTTGTTACGAAAATGAATGGAGTACGCCACTACATGCTGTGTCAGTTTCAGTCGACGCGAGGTGACGCCATCGCGGTATTCAAGAAAAGTTACTGGGTGCTAATGAGGTAGCCTCACCGGCGAATTCCGTCTTTCATTCATAATGAATTCCGGAACGTGTCTTGAGCAAATAGTTAGTGCAGTGCAGTGCGTGGTATATTTCAGACCGACACGTAGTTCTCGTTTTGCAAGTGAAACTGCCATTGTCCAAAATATTCTTTCTTTTTCTCAATGTAAAAAAGTACCCATTTTCACTTCCCACTCAGTTATTTTTATTTTTACGATGTTGCCAGTCTCACCTCGGACAAAGCTGCGTTTCATTGACCAATATTGTGAAATAATTAAAATTGTCGTTTTGTTGTCACGTTTGCCTATACACCAATGAAAATTCGGTAACGACCAGGCTACTCTGATAACTAGATCAACCTTGAATTTGAAAAGAAATATTCTCAATTGAATATTGAATAGGAATATTTTTCTGATAACTGAAAATTCCAGATAAAAAAATTTTTTTGAAAAAATCTAACAAAAAAAATAACTAGTTCCCCGACGTTGAACCTCATCTGATGAATATTTTGGAAGAAAAAAAGAGCACTTCAAATAGGAAGTTCGAAATACGCACGAAACGGTTTGTTGGTAAGAATGACATTTCACAATTTTGATATTAATATTCTAATAGTCAAAAAATGTTATTTGTTTTCGATTATGATATTGCGATAATAATATAACTGGATTTTTTTACGATATAATAAATATATATATATATATATATATATATATATATATATATATATATATATATTATATATATATATATATATATATATAAAATATATAATTTTGAAGTAATATATTTCAATATTGATTCACAACCTGCCCAATGACTTCTATATAGAGATTGCAACGAAAAGAGTTGCCGCGTGCCTCTATCGGCTAATCTGTGAGCTGTAAGGACAAAAATATTCAATTGGTACTCATGCACTGTTTCCTGATTGGTTGCTGAGTAAAATCTTTCATTCACCGGCCAATCAGAAAACAGCGGTCGGATCTGAGAAACGTCATATTGGTCAAAGGTAGCCTCCAAATTCAATGCTGGAGGCACGCGCAAAAATCTTGAAAAGAGGAACATTTTGACCCAGTTGTTGGTACTGAATAATTCCACTACCTGGCAACACTGCATACCTCGGTCGGTCGATACCATTAACTTTTCGTGATAATAAAAGAACTGTGTTACAATTTCATACAAATATAATTATGGTTTGTTAAGTGCTGACTTCATCTACTAGTTATGACTTCATGTACCAGTTTGGGTATAAGAGTATGGGAGAATCGTTTCATATATTATTTAAAAATTGAAATTATTGCAGGGGCACAGTTTGAATGCGTATTGCCGGTAGCTTGCAGCGAATGTTAATGAGGATTCTAGGACTCACTTTCTACATTTCTCAAGCAGGGAATATAAAATTTCACATATTCAAATGTATATTTTACACTCAGCGATTCTTCGTTATCCTCTGATCAGCGGGTTATTAGCCAGGCGGATGGTGGTTTCCAGAATATGGTTGAATTTGACAAAACAAATTGATTTTTTCATCACTGTACTCCGTTATGAAATGGCATCATACATAATTCATTCACGAAAGTGCAACAAGTTAGCTGACAGCGCACAGCTAATAGCCTTTTGCTGGAAAAACTGTCGAGCCCTTTGCTGGAAAATCTGTCGAAATATGGAGTTAGAGGATTGCCGCTAAATTCATTTTCTTCCTACCTGGGAAATAGGAGGCGAGTGGTGAAAATTGGGGAGAATATAAGTTCTGAAAGACATATTGCTGATGGTGTACCTCAGAGGTCTATTTTGAGACCATTTTCACTTCTTCTATTTGCTAATGATTTATTAGTCCATCTGAATAGGAATTTTGCTACTCTCTGCATATGTTATGCTGATGTCACTAGTATTTCAGTTATTGAAGATGACCCGAACACACTGAGAAATACAGCTGAAAGCACATTTAACAAAGTCATTATTTGGTCTGAAAAAAAAATTGCAAATGAATAAAACAAAAACCAATATGCTACATTTCATGGTGAGAGGACAACAAAATGTAGTGAATCTGTTTGAGAATACTGATTTGGAATTTAATTCAATAACATCTACGAAAATGTTAGGTGTTGTTTTCGATAACAAATTGCAATGGATACAACAAGTTGATAACCAATTAGGAAACGTGGATTCATGAAAAAGGAAAAAATAAAGTTTAATATTATTTGAAATAAATGGGAAGTAAAGATGAATTAGGGTACATTACAAATCACCAATATACCTTCTGAAGATACAAACCTATGGAATAAAAATGTATATATATATATATATATATATATATATAATATATAATTTTGAAGTAATATATTTAATTTTAAATATATATATATATATATATATATATATAATTATTCCAACCTGCCTTAAGACTTCTATATAGAGATTGCAACGAAAAGAGTTGCCGCGTGCCTCTATCGGCTAATCTGTGAGCTGTAAGGACAAAAATATTCAATTGGTACTCATGCACTGTTTCCTGATTGGTTGCTGAGTAAAATCTTTCATTCACCGGCCAATCAGAAAACAGCGGTCGGCTCTGAGAAACGTCATATTGGTCAAAGGTAGCCTTCAAATTCAATGCTAGAGGCGCGCGCAAAGATCTTGAAAAGAGGAACATTTTGACCCAGTTGTTGGTACTGAATAAACTCACTACCTGGCAATAATATATATATATATATATATATATATATATATATATATATATATATATATATATATATTTATATTTATATATATATATATACATAAATCTATTGGACAAGTCTCAACTTCTAGAATATTAGGTGTATCAAAATGAGATTTGGTATAAGTACATGGTATGTGAAAAGAAGAGTTTTCGCACATTTTTCACTTTCGGTTTCACCGGAAAGGCTCCGTATTTGAATTTTTTAATGGAACACCCTGTATATTTAACTTTTTTAGATTTCTGAGACAATTCTAATCAGAATGTGACATTTTGAAAAATGTTTACGCCCACATCATTTTTTCAGAGTCACTTTCAATATTGCATCTAGGTGGCCATGAAAATTTAAACTGAAATTTAACGAAAATTGAGAAACTTCAACTGTCTGATTATGTCATTACCTGAGGGGTTTTGTTTTCCAAAGAAGACTTGATAAAAATAAAAGCAAAATATTATGCATCATGCCTACCCATGGCATATTCGACAAAAGTAAATAATCTATTATCCAGTATTTTCCTTTGTAATATTCAATGTATGTTCTTATTTTCAATCCAATCCCAAATAAATTGATATCGTTAAATTCGTCAAAAAATCCTTTTTTCGGTAAGTGCTTGTCAAAAAATGGTCGCCATTTGTAAAATAACAGTTAGACACGAAAATGTAATTTTGTCATCTTATTCCTATATATCATACTAGTCCCTGAAACTATGCTATTGTAATTTTCTAACATCACCTGAGGTCCTCAGATTAGTTAACGTCCGATCAGACTACCTAGGTGCAATATTAAAAGTATCTCTGAAAAAATGAAGTGTGCGTAAAAAATTCTTAAAATGTCACATTCTGATCCAAAATTTTATCAGAAATCCAAAAATGTTACAATATACAAGGTGTTCCATTAAAAAATTCAAAACCGGATCCATTTCTGGTGGAACCAGAAAGTGAAATATTTGCGGAAACTCCCCTCTTCACAAACCATTCACCTATACCAAATCTCATTTTGATACACCTAATATTCTAGAAGTTATGACTTGTTTCAGAAAAACTTTTTTGGGCACATTTGTACTAACATAATTCAGAATGAAAGCCTACCCGTATGTATACAGAAAACGAAGTCGTGATAGAAGTTTCAGTCAAAATAAATTCACCTGTATAAAAGAATCATTTCTCTTTCATGATTTTCATCTACTTTGAAGCTGCGATTCCATATTCTCCCATTTTATTATTTTGTATTCTTTCCAAAAATATGCACTTCAGTTTGGAAATATAACTTCAGTGCATTCAAGTAATATTGTATTGTAGTGGCAATTCAAGGGGTAATATATCGTCGTGTTCAATTTCAAATATTTTCATGATTCCAAAAATTCTACAGGAAAGTTAATATTTTCATTTTTTGGTGGACGCACTATATGAAGTAACCATCACTTCTTTTGTATTTTGAGATTCTGATTTTTTCGGACGAAACAGTTTGGTATCCCTCTCTTCTTCTGATTCCAATTAGTTGTGGGGTTTTTATTTTCGTTATGTCACGAAAAGGAGAGATATACAACATATTGACCAACTGGAAGTTCATCGTACAGAATGATGTTTACACCCACTCTAACAGTGCATTTAGCTGCAAATTTCAATCCCGCTGCTGAAACCAGAAATTACAGCCGGAATGCAATTACATGGTTCTGCTGCTTCTGCTGAGTGGATGCAGTTGAAACTATTCCGTGACTGTTAAATTGTAATTCCTGAAATGAGTTAGACTCACGACGTACTTGATGGTCGTGATTTATTCATCGAAGTTTGCATGTATAGGTTACACATTGCGTTCTGATGTAACAGTTGAGATTACCTATTATTTGTTATGATATGTCTGAAATGGAAAGTGCCAAAGAGAAATTCTTTATTTCGTTTTGTGGAATGAGAAAAAACTCAAGAATAACGTTTCCACATTCAATAACCTACAAACATTACTCACTCAGAAGTATAGGAATATTTTACCAAACAAGAGGGCAAAATGACCCAGGAAGCCTACATTTCCTTATTTTTTATGAATTATCTCACCATAATAACTTGTGATATATTGACATTCAGTGAACTCTGATCAACATTTATGTTGCTTGATTATTGAAAAATTGTAATATTTCACTTTTCTTGACTTGTGTTATGATAACAAAATCCTATTACAATGGTAGCAAACCACAGAGCGTTGACAGGAATCGAAACAAACGCTCCTAATCAAAGTCTGACCTTTTCTACTGTAGAATTTTGTAGTGGAATATGAACGCGCTGGTTGCAATTATTTTCTTTAATGGATAAACATGAACAACTAACTATGAAAACAATAAATGTGAAAAAAGGTCTTTCGCGTGTACGTTCACTCTCGATGGTGTCTGGTCTCGTTCTCTTCTTGCCAGCGGCTAGTGTTGGCCCTTAGGCCAGATGCTTAGGGCGATCATGGGCGCCGACTTGGGAGTGGAATTAGACATGCCTTCCACCTTGAAAGAGAGGTCTTTCAACACAGCTTCAGCGAGAACAGCTTCGTGGAGCGGAGGCAGAGGACACAGGTTGGAGATGGCTTTCCGGATATCACCTTTACCAGTACGTAGAGTGGCAACACGTGGGATACCATCGGAACCAGGATACAATTGGGTAACCCTACCAAGCTTCCATTGCAAAGGGCTCAGGTTGGACTCTTTGATCAAAACCAAGTCATCCACCTTCAGCTGGAACTTGTTATCTCTCCATTTTTGTCGGCCTTGGAGTTCCGAGACATACTCAACTGACCATCTTCCCCAGAGATGTTGTCGCAGTTGTTGAAGCCTCTCGAAGTGACTGAGACGATTCATTCGGACGTCCATGAAGTTTTGCTCTGGGATCGACGTTAGAGAGCGGCCGATTAGGAAATGTCCAGGTGTTAGGGGTTCAAGGTCTGAAGGTCAGAGGTAAGCGGAGTCAAGGACGGAATTCAAGATACCCTCCACTTGCACTAAAATGGTTTGAAAATCCTCGAAAGTAAGAAGCGCCTCCGTTAGACTCGCTTTAAATGTCTTTTCATTGACTTCACCCCGGCCTCCCATATGCCACCGAAATGCGGAGAGTAAGCGGAATGAAATGCCACGAAATTTCTTGACAAAGACTAGAAGTAGCGATCTCGTTACTATGGTCACTGAGAAATGCACCAAGTTCTAATAATTGATTATTAGAACCTATAAAATTTGTTCCGTTATCGAAGAATATTTTTTGAGGTTTGCCTCTCCTCGACGCGAATCGCTTGAGTGCAGCAATGAACGCGTCACTACTCAGGTCGGTGACCAGCTCAAGATGGCTTCCGTACATAAACATATGAAGAGGCTTACATAAGCCTTATAAGTTTTGAAACCCCGTCCGCGTCTGTCTCGCAACGTGAAAGGGCCGGCATAGTCTACCCCTGTTTTCATGAAAGGAAGAGAGGGCGTGACTCGTGACTCAGGAAGATCCCCCATTAGAGGGTTTTCAGAGATTGGCTGAGCTCTAAAACAATTGACACACTTATGAACCGTCTGCCTTGCGAGATTTTTCCCTAGAATGGGCCAGTACGACTCATGTATTGAGTAGAGCAACTGCTGGGGCCCAGCATGAAGAAGTCTTGTGTGTTCATAGCTGAACAGCAATTTTGCAAACTGATGATGCGCCGAAATTATTATAGGGTGTTTCTTTGAATACTCATAGGGAGAGTGTCTGAGCCTGCCCCCCACCCTGGGGATACCATGTTCGTCAATGAATGGATGAAGAGATAAAAGTCTACTCTTGCGGGGAAGGGGAATACCCCTTGATAAGTTCTCGATCTCCAATGGAAAGGATTCAGATTGAGAGAATTTTAGTAGACAAATCAGTGCAGACTCTAATTCTTCCATAGAAAGCGGACCGAACTTCCTTTCCAAGCCTTTTGTGCGAGCTAACGAATTGTGAATAAACCTGAGACAATACCCACAAGAACGTTTTAGACGAGTAAAGTTTGGGGATTTTTCAAATGGGAATTTGAAGACTGCTGTAGAGGTTAGAGATATCACCTTGGGCTTCTTTAGCTCCGGAAGTTCGAGGTTGACATCTGACGCTTGAGAGGGATGAATGTCCATAGAGGCAGACAAAAATTCTGGGCCGTGCCACCAAAGGTTGGACAATTTCAATTTTAGTGGGTTGATTCCTCTAGAAATGAGATCGGCAGGATTTTAGTTTGTCCTTACATGATTCCAGCATGAGATTTCGGTAGATGATTGAATCTCTGAGACTCTGTTTGCCACGAACGTATTTAGAAGATGAGGAGAAATTTTAAGCCATCCAAGAACTACCGTGGAATCTGACCAATAGAAGATTTTATCAAATCTTAGAGAAAGAGATTCACGAACCTTAGCAGACAGCCTGCTAAGTATCAAAGCAGCACAGAGCTCAAGCCAGTGATTTTCTTAAGCGGGGCAACTTTGGACTTGGCACACAGCAGCTGAGTATGAATGTTGCCGAGTTGATCACTGCTGCGGATATAAATACAGGAACCATAAGCCAGTTCAGAGGCGTCGCAGAAGCCATGCATTTCAATGGAAATGGTATTGTCTAACTTGACCTTGCGATTTATCTGAAGATTGTTTAGCTCTGAAATTTGATCCCTGAAGGTGAGCCAATCTGTATGAATATGGAGGGGAACTGACTGATCCCAACCTAACTTCTCTAGCCAAAGTTGCTGGAGTAATACCTTAACCTTGATGGTTGCAGGACTAAGAAGGCCGAGTGGATCGAAAATTCGAGCAATACCCGAAAGGATGGACCTTTTAGAGATTGTTTTTGGAAGAGTACCCGGATGAATAGAGTACATGAGTGAATCGGACTTTGGGTGCCAATGAAGGCCCAGTGTCTTGGTTTTATCATCGGGCGCAAATGAGTGAGCAACATCCAAAGAAGAAATTGACTGCTGAATGCCACATAATATAGAAGGATCGTTGGATACCCATTTGCGAATAGGAAAGCAGCCCTTTGATCAAATGTGAATAATTTGTTGACAACGAAGAGTGAGTTCAGAGATAGAATCAGAACCAGTTAATAGGTCATCGACATAGAAATCATTTGCAATAGTATTAGAAGCTTCGGGAAAAGTTTCAGAAAAATCTTGCGACAACTGAATCAGGCATCTGGTAGCAAGGAAACTAGCTGCGGCAGTACCATATGTCACAGTTTTCAGAGAATATGTTCGAAGGGGCTTAGACTGATAGGATCTGTTGGAGATGCCTTTGAGAAGGAGAAACCAAGACCTGTCGATACATCTTTGCGATATCCGCCGACACAACGAACGAGTGTTGTCTAAACCTTAGAATGATCGATAGAAGATCATTCTGAACAACTGATCCGACCATTTGGATATCATTGAATGATATACCTGAAGTGGTGGGACTGGAGGCGTCGAACACTACACGAAGTTTAGTAGTGAGACTATCTTCCTTGAAGACTCCGTGATGAGGGAGGTAGTAGTTGGTTGAATGGTGATCATTGACCTGAGACATGTGGCCCATTGATGCATATTCTTCCATGAATTCAATATATCTTTCCTTCAATATTGGGGTTTGCTGAATCTTGCGCTCAAGACTGAAGAATCTTATTTCAGCACAGGACCTTGATTCACCTAACCTTTCGACAGACTCCTTGAGAGGTATTGAAACAACAAAACGACCTCCTGGATCTCGTTTGTGGGTGGATTTGAAGTGCTCTCCACACTCATTTTCCTCCTTGGAATAAAGACAGACACCCAAAAATTCCTCTATCTCCCAAAATCGTGAAAGTTCATCACCCTCATTTTTTAAGAGGAGGTTGCAGTGAACCCTTTGAGAAGTTTGATTCTGGGGCAATGGACCTGATATAATCCAGCCCAGTGTCGTTTTTTGAAGAATGGGTTTCTGTGGTCCCAGTTTCATCTGACCTACACAAAGAAGGTCATAAAAAAGGCCTGCTCCTATCAAAAGATCTATATCAGACGCAATATGAAAGTTTTTATCAGATAATTGAATATTTCCTGGAATATGTAATGAAGATATATCAATATGACAATCTGGAAGCTGGCTGCAGATGGTCTCAGTGACAAGACACATAAGTGATGTCGAGAATGAAGAATGAAGTGACCGAATCGAAACGTTGCACTTATAGTTCACGAATGAAGAAGTTTGAGCAATACCGATCACAGAAATATCAGTACGCTCCCTGGAGAGACCTAATTTACTAACTAGTTTGGAAGAAATGAAATTAGATTGGGAACCACTATCCAAAAGGGCTCTACATTCGTGTGCTATACCAAAATTATTTTGGATTCGAACTATAACGGTAGACAAGAGCACTGGATTGTCTTGCCGGTTACTGCTTGAAAGCACATGCGTGGGTTGATTATGCGAGCCCGAATGACTGGGACTTGGCGAAGCAGATTGGATAGCGTCAAAGGAATCAAAATGAATGAGTGTATGATGCTTCTTGCCACATTTGTTACACTTACCATATTTACAATGAGTATTTACGTGACCAGGATGCAGGCAATTTAAACAAACCTTTAAATTTTTAGCTTGTTCCGCTCTATCAGAAATACTCAAATTGCGAAAATCCGGACAAGCATTTATTTTGTGACCAAGCGATTTGCAAAGCAGGCATGAACCTTGTGATGAAACTAGTGATCTTGTGGAAGATTTTCTTTCGGAACGATTGTGTTCCTTATTTGCATTGACACTTTGATTGGCTTCAATTTTTTCTAAAATATCAGCTTCATTTTTAAGAAACTGCAAAGATCTTTCAAGGCCGCCTCTGGTGCCTTTTTTGATTCCCATTCACGAGCTGTATCCGAGTCAAGTTTTTCTACGATTAGGAAAATTAATAATGTATCCCATCGGTCTACCGGTTGCTTCAATGAATCAAGTGAGCGCAAATTGCTTTGTAAACCGTCAACTAATTGCCGAATATTGAAAGACGATTGTTTCATGATTTTTGGCAAGTTAAAGATGCATTTGGTATGATTATAAACCAACAATTCATTATTCGGGAACCGTTCACATAATATTTGCCACGCCACTGTAAAATTTTCAGAAGATACTGGTAAACTATGAATAACCCTCTGTGCTGCACCGCTGACAGACGATTTGAGATAGTGGAATTTTTGAACTGAACTGATGTTCGAATTTTGAATAATTATCGACTGAAACGAATCATGAAACTCTAGCCAATTTTCATAATGGCCGGCGAATCTAGGCAACTGAACTGTAGGCAATTTTATTCCGGAGGGCAATTGATTATTTTCGGCTTGATTAACAACAGGTGAATGGGAATGGTTGGACCTCACATCCGAATCCCGTGAATTGTTCCCATTTACGCTGCGAGACTCGGCGCCTATGGTATTCTGCTTAGGTAAAAGAGTTCCAGCCTTCGCAATAATCTCAAAATATTCATTTTCGAATTGTTCCCTATAAGCCGTTTCATCCTGAAGGTCATCGACGTGACACTCAATTTCAGTCTGAATATCTTCGAAATGATTTAACAAAGTTTCAGCCCGGGATAATCGTAACTTTAATTCATCCACAGGAAAAATAAAATCTGCATTGTTCGATTTGGTTTCAATGTTATTCACGAAGTTTCTGAATAAAGTTAATTTTGATTTAATCGATGATCGCTTCCTCTTGCACTTGTCAAGATTTATTTGAATTTCAACTTCATTTCCTAAAGGCATTTTGTGCTTGAGGATAGATTTATCTGAATGCGTATATCTAGTAATCGCGAATTGCTGATTGAGATAGTGTTATATAAAACACCGTAGTTGTACCTATATTCAATAATAGATGCAAGTGAATGATATTTTAAATGAAATATGCGGTCAAGAAAGGAAAAAAAGGGAAAGATACCTGGAATACAGCATGAGCCAGTACAGTCGACCAGTGAAGTAACCTTCGAAGCGCTATATATGGACGGCGGAGACACCCAAGTTTCGGGACTGTGGAACTGGAACACTTACAGGAACGGCAGACGAAATTCGACTTTGGACTGCTTGCCGTTGAACTTGTGCTTGTGATTTAGAATTTTCACAGAAGTTGATGATTCCAATTTTAACAGTTTTCTCTTCACTTTCTTGAATATCCGGCTCGAAGGACCATGTAGAATTTTGTAGTGGAATATGAACGCGCTGGTTGCAATTATTTTCTTTAATGGATAAACATGAACAACTAACTATGAAAACAATAAATGTGAAAAAAGGTCTTTCGCGTGAACGTTCACTCTCGATGGTGTCTGGTCTCGTTCTCTTCTTGCCAGCGGCTAGTGTTGGCCCTTAGGCCAGATGCTTAGGGCGATCATGGGCGCCGACTTGGGAGTGGAATTAGACATCTACCTTTATTTTCAAGAATCAATTCCCCTCTATCGAATAGGGAGTACAGATAGTAGCAATCCACTCCTACGGATGAAGTTCTTCTACTCCTTCCATTTCCCATTCCAAAGGAAAAAAAATATCATTTTTGATCAATACTCACTTCTCAACTCTCGAAAAATTATTCTCTACATGTCTTCAACTATTGTAGACGTTAATGAAATCACTGGATGAGAAATTGTTTTTGTCTCTTCTGGCTTCTGGCAGCAAAATTATTATATCGACCTCTGGATTTCTTCACTGGGATTGCCTGGAGCAAGTGGCCTTTGCATAGTAAACGGAACGTGGCGCCCGAGACAATCGGAAAACCGTAATGGTGGTGCGCCAAAGTTTGGTTGTCGAGGAAAAAACCCTCACAATATAAATAAAAAATGGATGGGCGCGTTTTTTTGGGGAGCAGAATGGGGTGTAGTAATTTGCAATCATGTTATGTTGATGGGGATTATATTGGTGTTGATGGAATCAACAATACGAGCAGGGTAAAACTAGCCTACAAACGATTATATAGCAACTCAGTGGTGATCTGAGTGAAAGATAATTGTTCACCAGAGTTGAACAGTTTATGTTTTCCAGAGAACAGCAGCTTCATGAACGTATCAATTTTCTTTCGAGCCATGGTGAATCCTGGTGGAACCGTTTGTGTGCATAGTTGATAAATATAGTTAATTTATTAGTTGAAGTCTGAAAAGTGAATCGTCAGCATCAAAGATAATTTCGAAGACACCCACCATAATGATTATTTTCTCAGGTGGTTAGCTACTCAAAAGAAGCTCCAATTTTTCGAAAAGAAATATAGCATTTGCGCTAGTTGATATGTATATACAAAAAACTTTTTAGCAAAAAAAATCAACTGAAAAGCAAAAACTAAATATATTTTTTACTTTTTAGTTCCGTATTTCGTCTGTTTTATTTTTTGTTAAAAAGTTTTTATTTTTCAATTCTTTGTGGCTAAAATCTACCAATCTACCTACTTGTTTTTTGATTACTTCCAAAATACTTACTCACCCTCCTTACTTCAACTATTACCAGTTAAATGATATGATTATCTACTTTTACTATTTGTTGTAATATAAATTATTTTTGTTGTTCTGGTTAGTTTATTCCATTACTTCGTATACAATTTCATCCTCTCATAAAATATACTGATTTTGACGGAACAAGAATAATGTAGTGAAAAATCAATTATCCCCTATTTTTCCACACGTAAGGGTGACTAATTCCTCTCGAAATCCAAATATAAGGTATACCCTATCTATTAAAAACAGAATCATCCAAATCGAAGAACCCAGTACAAAGTTATGCCTGATAGAACCGGTTAACGGACCAGAATTGAGAGGGTGAGTGATCAATATCCTTCATTTCGCTACCTTTAGGGGTGGATTCCATCTTTTAAATTCAAATGGGACCAAAGTCGAGGTACACTTCATCCACTGAAAAAAGAATTATCGGAATCGGACGCCTCAGTAAAAAGTTATGCGTGATCATATATATGAAAATATGATGGAAAAACATAAAATATACGGGTCGAATAGAGAACCTCCTCCTTTTTGGTTTCGTCGGTTAAAAAGGCAAATAGGTTGGCTCTACTAGAAAATACAATTGGAAATTCAAATCGTTTTTCCAAAATAATGTCATCGTATTTGTGTATAACAATTAGTTCGAGATGAGATGCTATGGCGAAATTTTAGGCTTTTCAGAAGTCATTGCCAATACTACTTGCCCGTTTTTTCGAAATTAGGATGGTCTGAAAAATTAACATAGCTGGAAAGGCACTGGTATTCTTTCAATAAGACATTCAGGAGAAATATAAACTTGTCTTTTTTGGAAGTATTAAGGCTCCTTTCATCAATATGAACAGAACATTTAGTCATATTGTTCTGAGCACTAGGAACTTGATCGAGTTGTCGTGAATGTCCTGAGTAGAAAGTAACAGAATAGTTTGTATTTCGTTTTTGAAAAGCTACATTTTCAACTGACAGGATACGATGTAGGGCCCAATCATTAACCGAGTTAATTTCAGGTTATAGTGGAAGGTTCGCTAATTTGCTCAAATTTTGAATATATTTCAAAATTGGGGTTGAAGTATGGCTTACCATAATGCAATGTTTCCTGAAATATGGTTTCTGTTAATTCGGCAAGTTCGGTGTTGGGTTTGATCAAGTCATTCACCAAGTAATTATTAGTATATGTGAAAGTTTCCGATACTCCTGTGAGTCCTATACCATATTGGCCAACATAAAACAAGTTTTTTTTCCAGCAAGTGAACAGGTTTCATCTCTTGTTGTACCTCGTTCTGACAGCCCACGTTTCCTATCGTGGTTCATCAATATTTGATATGCGTCACCATATATCAGGATAATGAGAGCTCCATCTATTCAAATTCATCAGTGGTATTCACTAGTCTCATGCATTATTGAATATTACACCAGCCAATATTGAATATCGGACGATAATTAGTATTTTTCGCATGTGTGAAAAAATAAAAAAAGTCAATATATCAAAAAACTTCGTAACTATAGAAATAACAATTGAGGCAAGGAACTTGGGATAAATAACGGAATCATAAATAGGTAATATGAGTTTTTCATAAGTTATCGATAAATATTGCAAATAATATTCTCAATTATAGAGAAACACGTGTATTGCGAATGAAATGTCATTTTATCGATGAAACTATAACACTGATTGATTATGCCACTTGGATTCCAGCAAGCGATCCAGATATTAATCAAATTTGCCTGAACACATCTGAAAATGAACGCAATTGCACTGAAAATATACGTACATTCATTTTGAATATTTGACAGCCGCATGACGAGTAACGTTTATATAGAAGAATAACCGAAATAGCCATCTAAACCTGTCACTTGTTCACCTCAATTTCCGATAACCATTTGTACAATTGTTACCATGGGGCTGTATGCATTTGACATAGTGATTGTTAGGTGACAAAGTTTCACAAATATTCCGTTCTGTTATGTGGAACAACATTCGCTACGATGAAGGTTTTTGTTTCAAACATAACTGGAATTTTGAGGTGGTGTAGTTTCGGACACTTCTATCAAAAATCTCTGAAATGACCTAGCCAAATCAGGTAGAATACACGGAAAAAAAAACTGTAAATTTGACATGTTTCAAAATATATATTCAAGGAATTGGAGAGTTCCCATGTAATGAAAAGATTGGCTGAAACTGATATTTTCATATTATTCGAAAGGTAATTCAATCGTGTACGGAAAGAAGGAAACAACCCTCTTCTTGAATGAAAAAATATTCTGGGAAATTAATTCTTCGAAGGTTTCGTCGGCTCTCCCTTGCAATTCCTTTTTTCTATTCTATTTTCTGAGAAAAAAATCTATCAGGATCATAACTGAAGGAAAATTCAAATGCCAATTGGATTCATATTGTTTTGATGATGTTTTTCAAGGTGATTCTGATTCATGCAGGTTACTAATTTTTCCAAACACTTCGCCAGAGCCACCAGATTTATGAACAGCACTCTCGAAGACCAAAATATTTTACTTTGCATGCAGCATTGTATCTTTGTTCTTATTGGGATTTTCTGGTGGCCATCTACAAATCCATGTTGATTCTTTTCATTGATCACATAAACTACATTTGCTCTTTGGGTTTATGGTAGTTTTTTGTCACTCTTCAGGTTCATGCCATTGAACCGTGAATTGATAGGATCATTTCAATAGATGGATAGAATTTTCACCCACATAAAACAACTTCACTTCCAAACTGCGGCGGTTCCTGGTGAATTGGTTCAAATAGCTGATTAAAATATACATTCATTCTAGAAACTTCTCTATCTTCCGAACACGGTAGAATTATATCACGTATTGTCATATTGAAGTGAAATAATCAATAGTTGTGATTGATATGTGAATATACAGTATTCCCTTCTGTTCGACCCATCGAAAGCTTTCGATACCTTGAAACCCCTTGTATTAGTTTCTAAGCTGAATGCCCCAAACTCTCCTCTGCAGTGATAAACTGGATATATCCATACATGACAGCCCGATATATGATAGTGAGATATGGTGATGTTGACACCAGAAAATATCCTGCAAAAATTGGTGATCCCCAGGGCTCGGTACTGGGACCTCTATTCTTCACTATTTTCATTAATGACCTACCCGAACATATAAAAGCTCACATAACAATGTATGCTGACGACACTATAATTACAATCGCCAGCAATTATATTGAAAAATTGAAAGCGGAAGTATTTAGAGTTGCTGATGAATTTAGATCCTGGTGCCATCGTGATTAATCAACAGTCAATTTATATCATAGACGTCCCATTCCCAATACGATGGAGAGTGATGTGGATATCAATTTATCTGAGAAAGTGAAGTTTTTGGGATCACAAATAGATAGTCAGCTCTCCTGGAATGACCACATAGGTGTTTGTAAATAACTTAATAGATCCTACTTTGCAATCTCTCAAATGAAGTATTGTCTTGACACAGCTGGCGTGTGGACCATATATTATGCCTTAGCGTATTCCCACATATCACAAAACATTCTCTGTTGGGGCAGAGCTACAAATTTTAACGAATGTATTTGTGATACAAAAGAAAATCACATGAATAATTTTCAAAGTTGGATATTTGGATAGCAGTAGATCAGTTATGATTCAGAATGAAATCCTGAGTGCTCCCTGTATATATATATATATATATTATATAATATATATATATAATATATATATATATATATATATATAGAAGAAGGGTAGTCTCGTGACTGGACTAGTTGAAAATAACTATGAATTTGAAATAAACTTTGTAGAAAGGATATTCCTTGAGTTGCAGTCAAATAATGCTATGAGAAAAGAAAAACTTTTCTTATTTAGTCAGTTGAAAATGTTTATTTTCATTTCAACTGTGGAAAAGACCTTTTGAGAATAGATTTTAAAAATCTATAGAACTATAGGAGGGTAAGTGAGACAGCGAAATATCAATTTCGTGATTAAGGACTTTCAAAAGTAGTGGGTCATAGTGATATGATTTTGAAAAGTCCTTAATCACGAAATGGTGATTAGCTTCTTCACTTAACTACTAGTAAGTTCTATAGTTTGTTTAAAATCGTATTTCACAATGTTTTTTTTTTTCCACAGTGTTTGTGAATAATAATAGAACATTTCTGAAGATTGTCTTGACAATGAGGTGACTTTTTCTTTTCCATATCCATTTTGTTGGCAACTCATAAGAATATTTTGATACAAAAGATCCATATAATTCATAGTTATATATATATATATAGTATATTCAGAATGAATCTAGTGATATTATATATATATATTCTCAAGTGTGTGATCTACGGAATATAAAAAAAATATATACCCATTCTCTCAACAGCACATCAACACAATACACGCAACAGCAATACTTTGATGGTACCTGCACTCCGAACACTTGCACATTATAATGCAACCAAATATACTCCCACTGAAAATAGAGAAACTGCCTGAAAAATTCAAATTCAAAGCCGATGTGGAAAAAAAATTTTATTTCATTTGAAATACTTGTTTTTTCTCAGACATTGAATATCTACGGAATATTTTGAACTTACCTTATGGACCAATTTGTTAGAGATTCCGGAGCACCATTGAACTCGATTCCTCTAACAATATACTAGATTTTCCGTTTTCAGAACAAAAAAGTTCGTTCATACGAACATTCATAGCATTCACAGGCTTTTTGATGAATTTGTTTGCAGCATTTGGAAAACGAAACCTAAGTTGATATTTACAATTGCAACAATGTTGAAAGTGCAATGTCTGATTTTCAAGTTGCTTTGAAAACACATAAAAAAGTCAACCGAAACCTATAAAATGAAACAACGTAACAAACTATCGAAATAAATAAAATAAAAGCAGCCACTGGAGAAATTGATAGTGACCCTAAACAAATTGCTTTCAACAAACAATAGTTTGTGCTTTGCCCTCCTATTAATCATTGTTTTATCTGTAGATCACACACTGTGTAAGAAACAAACAAAATGAAACTTCTCATAGACAAGTTCTACGGAACTTTTTTGAGTATCTCTAATGCTTTTTCCAAAATTTTTAAGACTAACTCATCATATGCACTATATTGTTATTCTAAAATGGTGAAGAAACATTATTATTATTTTAATATTGGACACCCAGTATTTCCCAGATTCTGATGATTTGCCTCAAAGCAAAAGTTTCATATCTACGAATGAATACTCTGGATATTGATTGCCTCTGATACAAGGGTATTGCTTGTCAATAATCAAGTAACTTCAACATTATCGATGACGTGTTTGCTGAGTGATGGCTAGTTTCGGTATTGAAACCTGCCTGGCCATCAAGATTTTCCATTAAACTTACTGTTCTCCAATAATACGTGGACTATTCGTCCGGTATATTTGTTTATCGAAATAAGAAGGAAAAACACACAATGGTACCCAACCTGTGTTTGCAGAACAACATAACATGGTTTACAATAAGAAAACTGAATGCATGGTTATTTGCAAAAAACCAGTGACATGCGAAGGAGCAGTACAAAGAAAATATAAACAGGTTATGACCGCAATACATACAAGGACGTTGAATTCCAAGTCACAAAAGGAGCACAAGTTTCAGGATATTTTGGTGACGTGATATGGAATAACAAATATAGAGTATAAACAGCAGAAACTCGTGCCGAAACAAGCAAAAGAAATCAACTACTCCGCACAGTTGGACTGAATACTTTGAAGCAGTAGTAGGAAAAACCTGGTTCTCATGCTCACGATTCCTTGTTTTATTTATTTAAAGACAGGGGAAAGATATTGATGCCAATGTTCCTGTTGAAGCACTGGCTTCTTTTTATATAATAAATACCCAACTCTGTCTGAAATTGAGTTTTATTTGGTTTTTACAATTTGGATATTGACTTTCATCAATTACTTGTCAAAACCCTGCTCTGATTATCAATATCCCCAGTAACATCAAGAAATTGAAAAAAATACAAAGTGTACAAAACAAATCTAAATGAATAATTCTATAACATTCTCCGCCCCCGTATTGATATCTAATTTCAATACAAATTTTCAGTCTTCTTTCATAGTTTTATTGCCAACTTTCTTGGTGAAGTCTTCTTCTCTGTGTACGTCGAGGATACATAACTTGACTGTTGGCCTCTTGAAAACACCAAATTGTGTTTTTACTTCTGCTGATCGAATTTGTCCATCGACACCTGAATAGACCTTTTCCACGATCCCTTTTGGCCAACAGTTTCTTGGTAGTTTCTCGTCGATAATTATAACAATGTCCCCTATCTTCAATTTTCTAGGGTCTCTTGAAAACCATTTTGTTCTCCTGGTCAATGTAGGGAGGTATTCTCGTAACCATCTTTTCCAGAAACAATCGGCAAAAAATTGGAAGATTTTCCAATGTTTTCTGGAAATCAAGTCACCCTCACAAAAATGGCCAGGAACTACTACTGAGCTGGACGTTCCTACTAGAAAGTGATTGGGTGTTAGAGCTTCCTCATCACCAGGTTCTGAAGGAACGTGAACAAGTGGTCTGCTGTTGACTATGTTTTCAGCTTCAATCAGATAAGTCAATAGAATTTCTTCTCTGGGTGACCTTTCTTCCAGTGTTGCTCCCAAAGCGATTTTGACAGACCTTATTAGTCGCTCCCAACTACCCCCCATGTGAGGTGGGTTGTAAACAAATGTTATTTCTTTCGAAGATAGTTGCCTGAGGATCTCATCTTGATCTAGTTCTGCCATCGCCTTCCGCAGTTCTTTGTCAGCACCATGCAGATTGGTACCGTTGTCGCAATAAATCTTCTGGGGACAACCTCTTCTTCCTGCCATTCTTCGGATAGCCATGATCGCCGAATCCTGGTCAGTGTTGCTCAATTCCAAATGGATGGCTCTGTAAAGAGCACACCATATGTAAAGAGCCACCATATCCTTCTTTCCTTCTTCCTACGGTGATACCTGAAGGGCCAAAAATCCATACCGAAAATGAAAATGGTCTGACAAAACTTTCAAGTCTACAAAGTGGAAGAGGTGCCATTTCTGGAACAATCGGGACTGCTCTACGATTTTTGCAGTGTTGACAGGATACCCAGCAGCTTCTCACAGCAGCTCTTAGCCCTATAATGTGGAATTTTTGTCTCAATTCATTGGCAACGTAGTTTTGATTATGGTGGCCAGCTTTCAAATGATAATGACCAACTAATAGTTTGGTATAACGATTTTTCTTGTCCAATATAATAGGAAATTTTGTGTCTTCAGCCAATGAATGAGATGTTAATATTCTTCCTCGGACTCTCAAAATCCATTATTATCCAAAATTGGCGAAAGAGTATATAACTTACTTTTTTCGTCAATGGCTTATTTTTTCTCAAATTTTCAATTTCTTCTGCGAAATCGTTTTCTTGTATATTCTTAATCCATACTTCTCAGCCATAGAATTTCATCAGGTAGCAATTCTGAAGGTAACTTTTTATGTGAGGGTCTGATATTCTTTTCTTGATATGTAAAATTCTCAGTAACCACGCTGTTGCTCTGATCAATCTGAACCATGAGGAGAATCTTTTGATGTCAGGTAAGAATCAGATTCTTGTATCTGTAGCGTTACAGCTATAAATTCTTTTTTCATTTCTGTGGAATCTATTTCAAATATTTCCTGTTTAAACCATTCTCTTTCGGGCTTCTTGAGGAAATTTGGCCCACTTACCCATCGGCTTTCTGCACTCCAGTCAATGATTTTGTTTCCTCTTGTTGCATCATCTGCTACGTTTTCTGCAGTAGGAAGCCAGTGCCAGTTTGAAATGTCTGTCAATTCTTCTATTTCTACTAACCTGTAAGCGACAAAGGTTTGAATTTATAAGCATTCTCTGATCTCAACCAACTGATTACTGTTTTGGAATCAGTCCAGAAAAAAGTTGAGTTGATTTTCAAGCTATGATTTTCTAGAATAAATTTTGATAATCGACTTCCCAACACTGCAGCTTGAAGTTCAAGCCTAGAATTGAAATGGGTTTCAAAGGAGGGGCAACTCTTGATTTTTCCATAATGAGAGACGTTAAAAAATTGAATTTATTTCTGCTCTTATATAAACAACGGCTGCAAAACTCCGAACTGGCATCACAGAATACATGTAACTGAGTTTTTTTTTGAATGAAAAATATCAAATATATAGCACCTTGGTATGTGAAATCCTCTTATATGTTCTAGTTCCAACAGCCAACTGATCCATTTTTCATTTATAGTATCAGCTAAGTCTTCATCCCATGTGACTCCGGATCGCCATATCCCCTGTATCAAAATTTTGCTTTAACAGAAAAATATTTAGAAAGCCTAGTGGGTCAAACACAGACATCAAAATTCTCAATACTTCCTTTTTGCCTTTTCGTTTCCTTTGAAGAATATCTTGAAATTTGTTTGATTTTATATTGAATACAAACGTGTCTTTATTTGGATCCCAATACAAACCTAGGACTCTTTCCTTTGGCAAGTCACTATCTAAACCAAGATCTTTCATCTCACCTGTTCTCAATTCACTAGGAATATTTTTCATTACCTGTTTGAATTGCAAATCCAATTTCTTATCAAAAATCCTCCACTTTTATGGATTTCCACAACACGATTTATCAATTCTGACGCTTCCTCCTCGGTGTCGACACTATCTAAGTAGTCATCGACATAATGTCGATGACAAATAGCTTCGACCGCTCTTGAAGCCTCATTCCCGAATTGCAAAGCATTTTTCTCATTATGAAAGTTGCACATGAGGGTGAAGATGCGGCACCAAAATCATCACATTCATTCTATAAACTCCGATCTCTCCTCACAATCGAGTTTTCCCAAAGAAACCTCTGCGCGTCTCTGTCTTCTGGTTTTATTACGACCTGATGAAACATCTCTTTTATGTCACCAGTAAAAGCAATATTTCTTCCTCGGAATTTGAACAAAACACTCGGTAAATTATTAAGTAAATCTGGACCTTTTAGTAAACAATCATTCAAACTAATCCCTTTTAATTTTGGCTGCCGCATCAAAGACAAACCTGAGTTTTCCTGCTTTGTTAGGATTTGTGTCACCAAAATGTGGTAAATACCACACTTTGTCTTGTGTACGTTCAACTTCTTCTTTCGAAAGTTGTTTGCATAACCTTTATCTAAATATTCTTGAATTTTGGTGCTATACTCTTTCGCAAACCGACTATCTTTTTGCATTTTTGATTCTATGGATTTTAACCTTTTCAACGCATTAAATTCTGATTCCGGCAATTTTATGTCATCTGTTTTCCACAAAAGCTCTATTTCCCATTTATTTTCAAGTTCTCTAGACGTTTTTTCCATGATTTCTAAAGCTATTTCATCTTCTCTTGATTTTAAACTTTTTTCAGGAAACTTTATGCCCATGTTTTCTAGTTTAAATGATTGTTTTACCATCTCAAGAAGTTCATCATCTTGGTCACTGATGTGAAATATTACATCAGTTCGTCCTCTTATACTAGAGGTATTCCCATGAATAACCCATCCCAATTCAGTTTTGGATATCATAGGTTCATTTTTCTTTCCTTCAATGACTTCTCTCGCAATTATTAAGTCAATATTATCCTGACCTATCAACATTTCTGGTTTAGCATTTCTCATAGAATTCAATTCACGAGGTGATAATTGAATCAAATGTTTCCAATTTCTCATCAACTTAGAATCTATTGTTTGTATTGGCAAATCAAGACATCTCACCGTTCTGACGTTTTCTAACTCAAACTTTTCATTTTCATTTTCTCCTCGTATTCCCAGACTTACTCTCCTAGAGTCTATTTCCTCATTGGTGATCGAATTCGTCCATCGCATTTTCAGAAGGGTCCACTTGTCCAGTAGCTCCAATTCTATCTGCAACATGCTCGCTCAACAGGTGACAGTAGATGCTTCATCAAACAGTAAAGGTGGAGTATTCACCTCCGGGCCAGAAGAATAATTGGGACGATTCTCAGAAGCACTCCTCTATCTACAATGCAATGACTTAATACTTCATCAATGTTTTCAATTTCTGTTGTTTGAGCTGTCCCTTGCAATGATGACCGTCGATCATTGTGAAGTAAACTATGATGATATTTATTACATCCACTGATGGACATGATTTTTGTTTTACATGTACTCAAATGATGTCTAGAGCTCAAACAACAAAACAAATCTTTTTGTCTAGCCCACTCCCATCTTTTCAATACATCAATTTTTTATAAAAGAAGCAGTTTACCAATGTGTGATTTTTCTTTTGCAATACTCACAGAACATCACGTCTCTTCCTACATCCGAAGTAGATGTGGTAGTACATACAAATCTCTTTCTCCTGTCGTTT
Organism: Gonioctena quinquepunctata; assembly: GCA_018342105.1. Taxonomy (NCBI): domain Eukaryota; kingdom Metazoa; phylum Arthropoda; class Insecta; order Coleoptera; family Chrysomelidae; genus Gonioctena; species Gonioctena quinquepunctata. The sequence continues at coordinate 42,527 of JAFIRS010001792.1, read as the reverse complement.
CAGATTCGAGTGTTGCAATGGAACTTACTGCATCTGCAATTTCACAGAGCCAGGAAGAAAAATCCATAATGGTATAACCATTTGTTTTTGTTGTGTTCACACGTTTACCCCATTCCAATTTCAAACTAGGAGTAAGTTTCGAAATCATTTCTGAAAGAAGTTTGGTTCTCAAATGTGACTGAAATTCAAACTTGTCAAAGTGACTAGTTAAATTTTGTATAACATTAGAAAATTCTATGACGTTTTCTAGTTTTTTCTCCTCAAAACAGGAAACTTTCTTACCGTAGAAATCAAATCCTGAATGATAAATTTCGGTTTGCCAAATCGGGATTCCAGAATTTGTATTATTTTATCAACTTCACTAGTGAAATTCAACAAAGCCTGCACAGAATCTCGCGCTTTTCCTTTCAAACATTTCTGAAGTCTAGATATATTTTCTATGTCAGTGAAACCACATACCTTAGATAGTTTCTCTGAACTGAGAAATGAAATGAAGCCAATTTTTGGATCTCCGCTGAAGATCGGCAATTTTTATTCAACGATTGTCTTGCCATGAATTGACTGAATTTATTTTCATCACCTTTATTTTTCTCCGGTTTACCTTGGACATCTTGACAGAATACATTCCTTCCACTTCCGGCACCTCTTTCACCACTTCAAAACTCTCAGCTCTACCAGACCTAGAACTGAAGGATATGGATTTATCAGCAAGGTATGCACCGAAGGAATATTATTGATCCATTTTGTATACGAATCTTTTCCAAATCCATATTGAGTCATTCAGTTTCATTTTCCCAAGATTCAATTCCTTCCATCAACAATAATGATTCTCTGCTTTCAGTAGACCCCAGATCTTGACTCTCTTCAAGTTCAGCTTGTCTCACTTCCAATTCTTTCTGGATCAGCTTCTTCTGAATTTCTAGTTCTTGCCTGGAGATTTCAGCTAATTGTTTCTCCGCTTCTAATTCGGCCTGTAGTTTCTTCCTTCGCAATGAACTTGTGTTAGTTTTCTTGGACTTTGACGGTACTTTGGACCGTTCTTTCTCTTCATGCCGCGATCCTTCTGTGTACTTGGATGGCGGTATTCCTTTATTTTCTCTCTTACTCCTCCTCACTTCGGTTGTGGACATTTTATTTATTTTCCAACAAATTGTTATCTCTTTAGCTCGAAGGACCAGAATTGTTGAAGCACTGGCTTCTTTTTATATAATAAATTCCCAACTCTGTCTGAAATTGAGTTTTATTTGGTTTTTACAATTTGGATATTGACTTTTATCAATTACTTGTCAAAACCCTGCTCTGATTATCAATATCCCCAGTAACATCAAGAAATTGAAAAAAATACAAAGTGTACAAAATAAATCTAAATGAATAATTCTATAACAGTTCCCATATTTAATCATGATTGGAAACATGAATTGTTATCTAAGTCCCCTGATTTCTGATTGGCACATGTGGATATTTTTCTGTGCTCATTTTCAAAAAGCTCATTGAAGTTTTTAACACGAATCTATATGCAACTCAAAAAATACAAATAAAGGATACATAACATTCCACCAAACAACACAAATGAGGACATGAGGCTATTGCTGGAAATGAACCTATGGATAAAAATCACAAGAGGAAGTGGGGGGTGCTTCCATCGAGTTACTCCACGTGATAGATTTTCTTGGCTGCTGAGCAATTTGCATTTTACAGACAAAACCTTACAGTCAAAGGAAGGAGAACCTATTTGTTATAAACTTTTCGAAACGGGACCATTGCTAACCCGCTCCCAGACGCATCTTCAATGAATGCCACGCGGGTTGGCTTTCATATTCCGGGTATATAGAACAAAAACGAGAATTAATTATCGTATTATGGTCTTTCCAAATATTCTCCATGAAGATCAATACAATTCTACATGTCAAACTAATTTCCCAAGCACTTTCTCGACTCAGATGGAGATTCCTCCAATATATGAATTTTGAAAGCAGTAACCGCTTCTTCAGGCATCAAAAAACGGTGATCTCATGATTTGTTTTTGATATGCGGGAATGAAGAGAAGTTATTGGGTGATCAAGGAGGTACGGCGGATGACTTATCCTCCTGGTGGAGAGTGATCTGTCTCCGGCAATTGGTTTTCAGTATTTTTCTGGAGATATCTGGCAAATAAATGGATTTGCTCCATTGAGGATACACTGTGACGTTGCACTAATGGTACAGTTGCCACATGTTTGGTTTTTTCGAATTGAAGTGACCATTTGCTTCAATGTGTTGGTTTTGGCTCATCTTGAAAGACCCATACAGTTAACTGCTGTTTACTTACCCAGGGTGATACACGTGCATTACACGTTACCTGTTACAATGTCATATGTTAGATGTATTTTGAGGTACTGTAATCGTACTTTTTGAGCATGTTCTTCAACCAATCGACACACCCACTTTTCAAGCAAATTATGTGGAATACAACGCACATTTGCCCCATTTCAAATGACAGTCTATGCATATTCCTAGGTATTTGCTTCTTTTTACTAGGTGCATGCTTGTTTGTGTTCACTATGCATTCGTACATTGTTGATTAAAAATTTTATCCAGTCATATGGAATCAACAATTGAAATTATATAAGAACAGATAAAAAAGTGTACGAATCGATTCGAATGAATTCGAACTCTAATGGCTATAATCAAATGAAGTTTCTTATGAGAGGAAAACTGAAGGATACAAAACACTTTCCAACAAAAAATTGAACCGACGAAAAAATCAACTGGAAAGCAAAAAAAAATTAATCTTCTTAGTCTTGATGATAACTGAGCTCCTAAATTAATGTAACTAATTTTGAGTCGCTGCCAAACAAACTAGCAATTGAATTGGGTAAAGCGTAAAATGATGGCAGCGGGATCTCGGCGGCATTTTGATTACTTCTTCAAAGTAATATAATGATCAAAATTAGTTACTCACATTATTCTAGGAGCTCACATTAATTGAGGAGCTCACATTAATTCATGAGACTGAGAAGGTTTATTTTATTTTTTGCTTTTCAGTTGATATTTTCGTCGTTTAATTTTTTGTTCAAAAGTTTTTATTTTTCACTCCTTTGTAGCTGAAATCAACTGATAGCTATCTACTCAATTGACTCCAGGTATCCATTATGTTGTAGTCTCATCAGCCAAGTTCCAACATAATCGGTTCACAGATGAAAAATAAATAATTTCTCATTTGTCTACCCTTAGGGGTGGATTATTCCTTCCAAATCCTAAAATGACCAATTCTGAAGTATACTCTGTCCAATGAAAAAATAATCATCTGAATTGGATAACGCAGTACAAAGTTATCAGTGGAAGAATCGGTTACCGGGTAAAAATTCAGTGGATGAACGATAATTATCCCCTATTTTTCTATCCTTACGGGTGTAATTTTTTTTCCAATATCAAAAGGGAACCAACTTTGAATAATACCCTATTCAATAAAAAATGGCTCATCGAAATCAAACCACTCTGTGGAAAGTTATGCGTGATGATAAGTAAAAAAATATACGCGTCGACTAGAAAACCTCGTCCTTTTCCAAAAAAAAATATATTTTTTTTGTTATACATAGATTCATAGACTTCTCTCACTTATCTGAATTAGCTTTTCTATACTGCATCCTTATTGTAGAACTGATCTGGGCACAATTCACCACTACATAGTCTGTTCAAAGATTATGATAGCACGTCCATTGAAATTGATATTTTCAACGTACCCATGAGTCATTGTTCGGAGGCTCCTCACTTGAACTGTAATGTAATATAAACTCCTCTATTTTCTCTTAGTTTTCACATGATTTTATTTTTGTTTTTGTTTTCAGCGCATTAATTGATAAAAAATGTCATTGATTACGAACAATCCGAACTTGTTCAAATTATCATACTATTGGGCCCAGAAGATATCCATAGGATTTCACGAATAAATAAATAAATTAGTGGTATCTCCGCTTTTGATTTCCTGATATGTTGGTAGGTTATCACAATATGATGTGAAAGGAAGAGCAAATGTTGTTTCATAATTTATTGTGAGTTGTTTATATATATATATATATATATATATATATATATATATATATATATATATATAAACTTCTCCCAAAATGCGATCACTATAGTGAAAAGACATTATCAAGTATCAATTTTCTTGTTTAAATGTATGGATACGGCTTCATTAGAAATTGGTATTGATAGATCCTGTCTGTTCTTCCGTTCCGACTGAATGGCCAACTTGATATAATTGAAAAATAAAGAATCTTTGGACTACTCTCAGTAAGTTACCATAGAAGAATTTGTATCCGCATGGTTTTGCATGTTGGCTCTGTGTCCATTTTAGAATTGTAGCAGGAATATTCAACTGTCTATCAAATCGATGGATCGGTAGTGAGTGAGAAGAACCTAACCATGCGATGCACCAAAGGTCCCAGATCTAAACACAGACATAGATTTTTTATTATTTGGGGACATATTGATAATTACTTGATAGATCCTGTCTTTCTTCCGTTCCGACTGAATGGCGCAACTTGCATATAATTTGAAAAAAATGAATTGCCAGGACTACTTCAGAATGTATCATAAGGAATGTGTATTCGCATGTGGTTTATGCATGATGAGGGCTCTGGTCCATTTTAGCGTTGTAGCCAGGGAATTATTTAACACTGTCTATCCAAATCGATGGATCGGTAGTAGTGTAGAAGAACCTAACCAGGCGTGGGCACCAAGGTCCTCAGATCTAAACACGCTAGATTTTTATTTTTGGGGACATTTGGAGTCACTAGTTCATAAAACTCCAGTAGCGAACGAGGAAGATCTGAAAAACCGAATAGAAGACGCCTGTGAAACAATGAGAAACACACCAATAATTTTTGAGCGGGTACGAGATTCAATGACTAGAAGACTAAATGCCTGTATCTCCGCTGAAGGTCGACACTTTGAACAATTCATTTGAATACAATTTGGTTTCTTATATTTTCTCTTATTCTACATATTCAGAATTTCTTGAAATAAAATGATATTTCTCGCAAATTTTATTGAAACAAATACAGATTTTGCTCCCTCTATACAAAAATAACTATTTCAAACGAGTAAAAATAAATAGAATAGATGGCGCCCCCTTCAAAAAACCAAAACTACCTACTGAAACGCCAAATTCATTTCCTAAGCATTCTTGTGAAAAATGCAAAATAATGGTAGTAATTTCAACAAGCATCGATTATCAAATAATAAAATTCCCAAGTCCAATATCTAGAAAACGGTTGCTTATAGCGACTTTTAACAGGGAGATCTTTTTTACGTAGATATGATAGAGGAATTGATTTTTTTACTGAAAAATGTGCTAGAGGTACGCTTGAGAAAGTTATGAATCTTCAAAAAAGAAAAGACATGTAGGTGGCGCCCCCTACGAGTAAGAGCAATAATAACATCAGTTTCGAATTCGATCGACACCTCAAAAAACCCCTCAATACCAATTATCGTTTATTTGAGGTCAGTATTTTGAAAGTTATTAGAAAAAACTGTAACACCCTGTAGTTCGGAAACGAAGCGTTTCCGGATATATTTTTATTCAGACAATTCATATAAGAATATTATGAGGAATCACCTCCTGAAGTTTGTCAAAGTACTTTAGAATCATCCTGTATATAACTTTATTCAGAATAAATGAATAAACATACATACAAATATAAAAGATTACATACTGGAAAGGAATTAAGTAGTTTAGGGATAAGTGCACAGCAATACATTACAAAAAATACAATAACATATAAAAAAGATGAATTCAATAATATACAATAAATACAATGGATTATAATAAAAGATGCAACGACATTGGGGGATATCAGGATTGGGTATCATTATCAAGAACTTTATTCAATATGAACGCATATATCTATATAGAGAGTATTAGCTCAGTATGGTATAGATTGAGTAAAGTAGTAAACGGTAAGTGATCTAATACTTGTTTCGATGAATCCCATATTAATATTGAAGAAAGAGTGCATTCTTTATGTCTAGTTAAACGCAATATGAAGGAGAAATAAGATCCGTATATATATATACTTGAATGTTTCAACTTTTAAATCTGTAATTCATTTATTATTTTTCTATCATTGCTGAGAATGTAGTCTTTTACTTTCATTTTGAATTTGGCTTTATTCGTTTCACCGCTTATGTTATCTGAAACAACAGAATTATATAATTTTTTTGCGAAGTACGAGTGTCCTTTTTGAGTTATGGATTCTTCTACTTGTGGTAAAACTAATAAATCTTTTTACGGGTATTATATTCGTGGGCGGGTGAAACTACCTTACCAGTTTGATAGGATTTCACATTCGTGCAATAATAGAATAACTGTCCGATATTCATCATTTCGCATCGTTTGTATAGCAAGTTGAGGAAATACTTCGTTTTTATCATCGCTTTTGTAAAAAAAACGTGAATAAGTGGCAGGTTGATTGTATGTCGTGTCGAAGTTAACAAGTCCGAAAAGTGGTTAAAAGTGAGCTAAATTCTACGATTTTGTGCACAGTCACTCAGCCTATCCCAAAGAACATCCTGTAGAAGAATCCAGGAGAACCTTACTGCAGTTACCTGAAAAACTAGTACTACACGGTATATTCACAAGGCAGGAGAACAGTAAGTAAAGTCGATTTTCCAATAAACATCGTTTATCACAGTAAAAACGTTCGGACAGCGACACTTGACGAAAGATATTTCGTACATGCGAATCAGAACAATTACCTACAAATAATTCAGATTCTCATATCAGTACCGAAGTCACTGCAGGCAGGAGCGTACTACTACAACCTTCCAAAATATTACGCGAGGAAATGACACAAATCTCAAGAACAGTAAGTGATTTAAAAGAGGAGGAGAGAGAAATTTCAAATAAGGATTTATTCAATTTAATCAAAACTGTAATTTCAAGTAACAATGAAATCAAAAAACAAAACCACGAAATAAAAAGTGAGATACACAACATTAGGAAAGAATTGGATGGAGAAATCGAGGCGTTGCAAAAGGAAAACATTGAGCTGAAAAAAGTGTCGAAATTTTAAAAGAAAGAGTATTAATTAATGAAAGAAAACAGAAAAAATACAATTTGATTGTTTATGGAATGCAAGAAGAAGAAGATGAAGTTCGTGATATTGAAAATTTCATTGAGATCATAAACAATAGTGTGGAGTGGAATTCAAGTTTCATGACCTCAGAGATTGGTACAGGATTGAAGAGTCGAGGCAGAACACAGGAAGGCCCAGACCAATAGTTGTGGAGCTCATATTCTATAAACAGAGAGAGTCTGTTCAAGAAAAAGCCTCAAAACTAAAAGGTAGCGGAATATATATCTCAAAGGACTACATAAGAGAAGAATATACTAGCAGGAAAATCTTATTCACACATATGGAAACAGCAAGAAACAGCGATCCTGAGGCTAAAATTTGGAAAAATAAACTAATAGTCCATGGCACTAGCTATACAGCGGAAAAATTAGAAAATCACCTTGACGAAATCCCCCAATACCTGGAGCAACAACAAAAGGAACAAAATCAGGAGGGGAAGAGCCAACCAGTAGCTTCACTAATATTCCAGAAAAAAGAGTAACCAGACAACTCAGCAATTCGTCGAAGAAATAAAAAGTTTCCTTATTTTAAAATTTAAGAAATTTTTCGAAAAATTTTTTATTTCTTCAGTCTGCTATTGTATTGTGTTTTCCTCTTGTTTTTCTCCACTCTTTTGTCATTTCTATAATTTTAATTGTATACAGGAACATTTGTGATTTTAAGGTGAAATAAATAAAATGGATACATATATTAGGGATTACAAGGTTGAGGAAGTGAATACAAAAATAGTTGGAAACTTGAAAGAATTTGAGATGAAAATAAATAATTCAAATAAGAAGGTTAACCTGACAATATTTCATATGAACATCAGAAGTATTAACAAAAATATTGATGAATTAAAATTACTCCTGCAAAATATGAAAAATAATTTTGATATAATAGTTCTTACAGAAACTTGGAAAATATTTGATACTTCTCTATATGGCTTAACGGGTATAACTCAATTTACAATAATGGAAACGTTAACCAGAATGATGGAGTCGTTGTATATGTGAAAGAGGAGTTGGAATATAAATATAATATTGAAAATTTCAATAATAATGTTAACATTATACAAGTGATAATTAACAATAAATGGATGGTAACAGCCATATATAGATCACCCTCTACAGAAATAATAACTTTCAATGATGATCTCAATAGGTATCTAGAAAATTGTAAAACAAAAGTAGATTTTCATATTCTCCTGGGTGATGTCAACATCGACATTTCAGGAGGAGATGATTTTGTACAGGATTACCTGAATATTTTGGGGAAGGAAGGATTCATGTCCTTGATAAATAGTTACACGAGAGTACAAGAAAACAGTATGTCACGTAGCGATCATATGTTTTTAACATCAAATAAACAATATGAGGAAATAATACCAACTATCATAAAAACATGTATCACAGATCACTACTCCATAGCATGTCAAATATCGCTTCCTGAAGTAAAGAAAAACACAAACACAACGAAACAAAAAACCATACTTGATAAAGATAAGCTGAAATCATACCTTAGCCAAGAACCATGGCTTGAAATATATTCTCCGGAAAAAAAGGCGGAAGAATCAGCGAACATATTCATTCAAAAATTATAAATATATTGAAAAAAGTACAAAAACTATAACCAAAACAGAAAGTTCACGAAAGTAAAGTATGGATGACTGCAGGCCTGGTAAATCCGTAAATCAAAAACAACAACTATTTTTGAAATGAAAAAAATCCCTCACCAGGAAACACAAGCAATTCAAAAAATTCGGAACAAATTAAATGGTATAATAAAAAAAGCGAAAGTAAACTACTATGAAAAACAGATAGATCGAAATAAGAACAACTCACAAATGTTATGGAGCTGTGTAAAAGAAATCTCAAGTGGAAACAAAAAAGAATCCGAAATCAAGAAAATCAAAAAGGAAGATGGGAAATATACGGAAAATTATCAAGAAGTAGCTGATACTTTCTGTGCTTTCTTTACGCAAATTGGAGAAAAGCTAGCAAGTGAAATCCAAAAAAAGGGGTTAATAACTGTGAAGATTACGGAAGGGCATTGACAAACTCTTTCTATCTGGAAGACACGAATCTAGCAGAAATAATGGACACCATTCTATCGTTGAAAAATAATAAAGCACCTGAAAGAGATGGTATCATGGCAGAAACGGTAAAACATATTTCCGATAATATTTCGGCACCTCTCTCGAGTATCTTCAATAAAAGTTTTAATGAGGGAGTCTGTCCGTCGATTTTCAAAGTTGCTGTTATAAAACCTCTTCATAAAACCGGCAATAGAACTGACACTACAAACTATAGGCCGGTTTCACTCATCTCCAACCTAGCTAAACTATTCGAAAAAATAATAAAGAAACGTCTGATGAGATATTTAGAAAAATTCAAAATTCTGTCTGATCAACAATTTGATTTCCGGGAGAAAAGATCTATGAATGATGCAATTGCTCTACTAACGGAAAATATAAACAAATCGATAGATAAGAAAAAACCAGCTCTTGGAATTTTTGTCGACCTTAAAAAGGCGTTCGATACAGTAAGTCACCCGGAATTACTACGAGCATTGGAAAGAATCGGCTTCAGGGGAATCCCATACAAACTGATAGAAAGCTATCTCGCAGAACGAACACAAACTGTACAAATAAACAAAACAATGAGTGAAACAGCTACAGTGAAATATGGTGTTCCACAGGATACGGTACTGGGACCGATTCTCTTTATTGTATATTTGAATGAATTATTTAAAATTCCTACTGAGGGAAAATTCATAACATTTGCTGATGACACGGTGATATTCTATGAAGATTCCTCATTGGATGAACTCAAGGCCAAAGTTGAGAATGACTTCCCAAAAATATTGAAATGGCTTGATAAGAAACTTCTGTCTATCAATTTTAGCAAAACATTCTTCATACCCTTCACATCTTATTCTAAATATCTTCCGTCTTACAAAAATCTTAAAATCTCACACCAAAATATTTCTTTCGAAATATCGGCCGCAGACAAAATAAAATACCTTGGAGTCATCATTGACAATCATCTAAAATGGGAGCCACATAATAACAGCCTAGTGAAATCTGATTTATAAATTTAAATACCTCTCATCAATCTTCAGAATACAATACCTCAAAACTCTATATTACGCATTATGTGAATCACATCTAACATATGGAGTAGTAGCATGGGGTGGTGCTGCAATCACATTCATTCAAAGAATAAAAAGAATGCAGAAATTTTTATTGAAAATCATCTACAAAAAAACGAGAGATTATCCATCTAATATACTATATACAGAATCACAAATTTTAGATCCTCGCCAATTATTCTGCTATAACATTCTTATTGAACAACATCAACACAAACATACCTTAATTCCTATTAAGCATGAATACGATACAAAAAACTTTCTTCAGTAATCCCAAAACCTGAAGAGAATATTGCACTTAGATGTCATACCTATCTGGGACCAAAACTCTATAATCTCCTAACAATTGAAATTAAAAATATAAATTCAGATAAATTATTCAAAACAAAAGTGAAAAAATGGATATTCCAAATTCCTCGATCGCAATTACACGACTTCATTGATGTGAGAAATAATTACCATTCCAATATTAAAGTAATATAATTATCAACTATAGGTACACTAGTTCAGATAAGTTTTGTTAGGTGTTTTTACAACTCAAGAGTTTGTTAGAATTGTTTATTTTTATATACTATTTATTTTTATTTTTATTTATATATTATTTATTTTTATTTTTATAATTCTATGTCTATAATTCGTTAAGGATAACCTATAAAGAACACATAATAAGTTTTATTTGATGGAGGGTCATTATTCACGAATTGCTGATTTTTCGGTATGGTGATATTCTGGCTTCATTACAACTGAAGCCTATTGTTTTTTTCTGTATTAATTATTGATAGCCTGCAATCGAACCAGTCCTTCATGCCTTGCATATCAAGTTCAACTCTATGTTCAAGTTCTTGCTATGATGTCGCTTCATAAAAGATGCGGAGTCGTCAGCATACCCTACGATAGTTCCCTGACTGTTTTAATGAAAACAGTTGATTCATATAAAGATTCAACAGTGTTGGACCTGAGACAGTTCCCTGCGGTACTCCGTATTCAGTTTCTCTCAGGTCACTTATCGTATCTGCCACTTTCACTTCTAGAGTTCTGTTTTCGAGGTGGTTTTTGAGTGAATTTCCGCTCTTTTCTCTCATACCTATTCGTTCCAAAGTGTCTGAAAGTACCTGCTGACTTCAGTGTCGAAGGCTTTCGATAGGTCGATGAAATCACATAGACATGGATGTCCTTCTTCGAGTGCATTGTGAATTTTTCCGATCAATGCCAGGACGGCGTCTTCAGTCGAAGTATTTTTTTCAAGCCATATTATTTGTGGGATATTATTCCATACTTTTTATGAAGGATGTCATTCTGTTTTTGAAGAACTTTTCGAAAATCTTCGATAGATGAGTGATGAGGGAGATAGGTCTGTAGTTCGTAACTTTTGTCTTCTCGCCTTTTTTTTGTATAGGTATGACAACTAACTTTTTGAAAGCTCTAGGCCAGATTTCTAGTTCTAAACATTCATTTGATTTCTACGGAAGTAAGAATCATAGAATTTGGAAGGGCAGTACCAGCTATTTTATGATTTGAATTCTTTTAAATTTTTTTGGCGAGTGTTCTACCCATTTCAGCAAATCTCATGTTGAATTCATTTGCGATTTCTTTACTTTCGCGAGGGAGTTCTCCATTTCCGTTTTGAATTCTTGCTATTTCATAGTGTGACGTTGTTGAATTACTCAATTCTCTTACTTTTTCCCACAAGTATTTGGTGTGGCTGGATTTTCTTTCTATTTGTTGTTTATGGTATTCATATTTCACTTTTTTTCATTGGATTCGTTACTTTATTTTTGTATATTTTGTATTGATCTTATAGTGAGTGATCATTTGGGTTTTTCTGTAGGTGTTTGAACATATCATTTTTTATTTATTGATTGTAATAGTGAATTTGTGATCCAAGGGATAAGTTAAAAAAAATTCCACAACTGTTCTTTTATTTCAGGGCATTCATTCGTTTTTACTGTTATTATTTTAACAATTTTATCATTTGCAAAATTTGGATCTTGTTCCGAATACACCGTTTCCCAGTCTATTTGTTGAGTTTCTTGTTTCAGTTTTTTGTGGTTGAAAAATTGTGTGTATTTGTGTTTTTTAATGTTTGCTGTGATTTTTCTATCTATTACGATTTGTAATATGACGGTTTGATGGTCGGTTATGTAATTCTCGATCATTGAGGGGATTGTCGTGTCTGATATGTTTGATTCAGATTTTATGGATATATGATTAAAAAAGATTTTGTTTTCGGGAAATCTACTTCAATGGTATTCTTGAGAAAACTCCAATTGAAATCTTCATTCATATAATCTGTATCATCAGTCAAAGATCAGGATTCAACTTTTCATTTCTTGCTCGAATATGTCGTTGGGGAGATTGCTGGAGAGAATGAGGCCTTGCAAAGTTCCCTGTGGTATGTCAATTCCGATTATTCTTGAGTCGCTCAGAGTTCCATCCATCGCAACATACTGCTTTCTTTTTGTAAGTTACTTGTCAGTAAGTTGTAGGAAACTTCCCGGAAGCCGACAGTCTCGAAAATCGAAAGAAGCTGTTCTTGATTAACTGTATCCCATGCATTTGCAAAATCAATACATATAGGTGGTCGCTTTTTATCCGTGGCGTTGTTTATTATGTTTGTCGAGCTTGCGTTCGCATCCGATGTTGCGCGGTTGTATTCAGAGAAAAATTAGGTGATTCTTTTTGTATAATTTTTCTAATGCATTGCCTATACTAGAATGAGTTATATTGGGTGATAGTTCAAAACATCTGTATCACAGAAAAATTCATTGAATATAAACCTATATAATAAATTACCCTTGGAAATAAGAAATATAAACTTTTATAATTTCAAGAGATCTTGTCTACTGATGAACTGTTTTCACCCCGTGAAGGACTTTTTGAACTATAATTTCAACGTGGATGATCTAGGCTTTTGATGTGTTTGTCAATTCAACTTTTATACCCCTTTCTGTATTGTTTACAATGACTGAGTTCTGAGTTAACCTTATTTTATTCCTGTGTTGTAAAGTAATGTATAACCGTGGGAAATGTAGTCTTACTGTTTTAACTTGTAACTTTTAACTTCATTTTTTTTTCTCAAGGACCTGCTACAAATGTATTTATATATGTATGGATGTAGTTGATAAATCTCTCTCTCTCTCTCTCTGAGTGGTCTGCATTACACTTTAGGATATAGGTGTTATGACAGCATTTGTCAATATATCTGAAAATTTGCCGTCTTTGATGGATTCGTTTACATGAACATCAATATAAGTGCTATTTCACGCTTCATTCCTTTAGGTATATTATCTAATCCAGAAGATTTGTGATTTTTCAAGATCACGATCATTCCAATAACTTCCTTCTTGTCTTTATTTGGGAAAAATATTGATATTTTTCATTTTTATATAATTGATTTGTTCAACCATTTTGTTACCTATTTCAAATATTTTACTGGAAGTCGTTGGATATAATTTTAGGATCACTAAGTATTTCGCCATCGTGACTTTCAAATTTCTCAATAAGGGTTTTATTTTTTTTACTATTTGGCATTTCCATAGATTTTTGCTAGAATTTCTATTGTTCTCGATTTCTTCTAGTAAATAATAATTTTTAGCTTGATTTGTTTGGAAATATGAACAGTATGTTCATAAAATCAGATGTGGAATTATCTGCGACTGAAAGATAAGCTTCAGTCACTATCTTCCATCGTTGAAGATAACCTCTTGTATTCATGTTGAAAAGGAAAACATAAGAATATTAAATAGAAAGATTTTTTTGTGAATTGAAAAATCCAGGATAAAAATAAAGTTTTTTTTTGTGGATGTCTTACAGAAAACAACTATTTCCCCAGCTGAAGCCACGCTGGATATTGAAGTATATCTGATAGATATTCTGAAGGGACCGTAGGTGACTCCAAAGAAAAAATCTGAAATTGAAAATTTGCATTATCATTCAGATAGTCATTTGATTTTCTATTCCAGTCTCAATTAAAAACTCGTATAGATGAATGAGGCAAAGAAGAATGTTTTATCGTGGATTTTCCACAGAAACATGTTTCTATCCAATATTCAATTGAGAATGTTGATCTTTTCAATTTTTAGCTCTTTTGATCAAGTTATTCAGATGATTTCATTATTCACTGAATTATAAGTTATTATATTATGTGTTTAAATTTCCATTATTCCATATGGTGTATTTTTTCTATAAATTGATATTTGAGGTACAGCAGTTATTCATTATTTTCCTCTCATTACTTTGCTTTTCAATTCAATGGTAGTTATGGAACTGTCGAATAATTTTTTTATTTTGTCGATGGCTGTAGTTGTATTGGCATCGATATCGTTTCCAATTTTTTTAAATTTTTTCGTGTTCATTGAAAGGATTCTCGATTAATTCTGTTATTTTATCGATGGATGTAGTTGTACTCACATTGATATCGTTTTCTGAATATGAATACCTGCTAATTTCTCTAGTTTAATCATTTTTTTCAATTTTTTTCTGTTCATTGGAAGCTTGGACATTATTTGTTCCTGCTATGTGAAATTTTTTCAGTAGATTGGTTGATTTTGTTGAAAATGAGCTAAATACATCATCATCAAAAGGCAATAGGCCAAAAAAGCTCTCATTATATTGCTCCAAAGCTACACAACTTCCTACCTGACTCTCTGAGAACTGGAACTTCCTGCCTGCTATTGAAAAAACAGTAAAAAAAATTCGTAAAGGAGATTGAAAGGAAGGAAATTCATAAAATGATTGAATGCATGAATTTCTTCAATGTAAAAAAATAAATATAATAGAAAAACTTCAATCATCATGTAATGAAAATGAATATGTACCAAAAATCGAAATAACAGAACTGAAACATCTATATTCTATTCTTATTACCTTACATTAATTTACATCTATTAACATTTGATTACTTTTGCATTATTGTTATCATTACTAACATTATTATAATTAATTATAACATTTCATAACTTGTTCTTCATACATTGAAAATATTTATATTCCATAAAGTGTTTTATACTACTTGTTATTATAGTTGCTGTTAGTTTTACCAGAATATAAACCCACACACAGAGCTTGCCCCCAGTGGGATGACAGTTCAATCATCTATACTCCTCTGTACTCTATTTATTGTATTGTCATGTTGATGTGCAATTTTAGAATTGTATTGTAGTGTTTTCCCATCCCATCCTCGTCGCCACTTGTAGTATATTCCTTTTACTCGGTAATGTGACCTTTCTGATTTAACAGAATAAAAACCACACACAATATGTTGAACTATTTATTGTTCCCAACATACGCTATATCAATACGCACATCGATCGTATACTGGTCTCTCTCGGTACCTGTTCAGTACTCTCTCAGAGAACGTGCGCTTCACATTGCGCCCTAGAACTATATATTACATGTAACATCTGACTTCATCTGTGAATTGAAATGATGGGTAAATATTATTATTATTATTATTTGTTTCATAATTTTTTGAAATATAATTCACAATATTACTCTCTAGAAAATATCTGCAATTTTTGTACAATATGGACCTCATTAGCCATACGACTCAGAATCCTGCCATATTTTCCGTAAAGTTTTGAAAACCAAATTGTATTACACAATAATTCAAAATTTGACAATTCCTCATTTATGAAGAGACAATGTGGAATATTGAAACATAATGTCAGTCTTATATTACTTATACTTATTTCATTTGTTGCAGGTAAGTGGGTATCCACGTCCTTGAAAATGAATCAGGTAAGATTTTCTTTCTGAAATGTGGTAGAAGCAGTAGCTTTCAGAAATGAATCTGTTTCAAAATAAGAAAAAAAATCAGAATCCATCCGCTCACATCAGTCGATTTCCCATTTGCTATTGTCTTACTTCAGTTGCAAATATCTCGACACCGGTGTAGAAGTATTCTAGTCAAATTGTAATGATAAATATTTTTCTATTTCGCAGTTACGTTCACCACTAATTGAGCCACCAATAATTTCTTGCATTTTCACTATGGACATAAATATTTCATGATATGGAACAAAACGAAAATGTATGTTGAATATATGGATTTAATCAACATACATTTTTGTCATCGAGGAAACATCATTGACTCGGTTAATCGATTCTTTCTCGAATATTTTCCATCAACAGAATTAAAAATCTATTGAAAAATTGACTCATTGTGTTTGACACAATATTATATCTCGGAAATGAAGGGAAAAAAAACAAAAAGAGAAACCATCTTGAGAAAACTGAACCCAATTCTATACTCATACAATCATAACATCATATTTGCTATTGAAAGATCAAGACCAACTAGAATAAAGGTAACAGTCATATGTAAGGAAGTAATGGGCACAGTACCTATACCTTCATTCATCTTCAGTTATCTCTATTACATCAAAAAATTCACTATGAAACATTTGCGAGGCATCCCGATCGTTCAAAAAAATGTGTATCAATCAGCCTTTTTTTCAATTAATAAAAATGTCAATTATAGCTGGTCATCTGGTTTTGTTATTGTCAACGTGAAACTGATGTTTGTCGAGCGGATGCCAAATTTCAACTCTGAGACTCCCAACTTGCCTGGGCTCAAAAATGCAGACAGAAGGTTTTACCGGAGAATTACAAAAATATTTCTTCTCACCAGAGTAATTGATTTCTTCTAATCCTGGTAGCACTTCATACTTCCTTTGTTTTCAATTACTGATAAACTTATGAACTCTTCTCGAAACTGATTTTCTTCTTGGTATTTTATATCACTCATTAGAAATGGAACACAGATTTGAGATTTCCAACGAAAGATAATGGACATCATTGAGCACTGTTCAATAAAATATTCTGTGACTTTAAGGTTCCCCAATGAACGAATAAGATTACAAAAGGAAGGATATTCGTATGATGAATTTTTTGTTTAACTCTCAATGCAATTGGATCAAAATGACTCATTCTGAAACCACTTGGTTGAATGATGAGAAATTCGAATGAACTAGTAAAACTCAGGTCTGCAAGGTCTGTCTTCACAAAACTGGAATAAAATGCCTCAAGAGATGTGACTGTTCAAAAATTTCAACCGCAATTTCCCATTTCGGTAACTATATATATAATATAACATCCTTCCGTTCTGAAATATCACTCTTACAAATATTATTATAACCAGAGGGCTTTACAAAAATATAGTCCAGTCATTATAGATACTTTTTCTCTTAAGCTATATATTCATTGGTCGGAAAGTGCAATATTCCAGTACTCACGAGTTGATCATCGGAAGATCTGACAAAAATCAATACTGAATCATCTAACTTTTTCATTATTAAAAATATTCTTCCGTTATCTAACTATTCTCCAAGAAAGACCTTTTGTAACCCTTAATTTGATTTCCTTGTGAAGCATTTCTTTTCAAAAATAACTTATTAACCCATTTCAACCGGTGATCCTAATTAACTCTTCATGAATTGTTGTACCCCACTTCACTGTATTAACCAAACCATCGACAGCCACATATTTCCTATGCAATAATTCAATTTCAAAACAAGAAAATTCGTTCATTTGGGACCATATGAAACAGAACAATATATGTTATCTGAAAGTGGAAAATTGCGTCCGAGAGAAATACATGAAAAATGAAATTGTGGCATTCCCGACAAATTATCAAATCAAAGAAAAAAAGCATCTTCAAGTGGGAGTCGAACCCACGACCTTACGATCTCTAGTGATATGCTCTACCAACTGAGCTATTTGAGGACATAGAAGTCGACAGATACTTGTGGATCATTTCTTCCCATAATTTAATGTTAATGTTAGAATGAATCGAAGATCGAGAGTACTTATCAATGGCCGTCAATTATCCACTTTCATATAATATATTTGGCAAAATCTTATCAGTGGTTGGAGATCATCTTCTCAAATTTTCTAATGAAATCGTCAATCGACGATGATGTTAGAGTGATAGGTAACGAGTCTTGACGGCCATTGATAAGTACTTTCGATCTTCTATTCATTCTAACATAAACAATAAGTTATGGGAAGAAATGATTCACAAGTGTGTGTGACGATTCATATGTCCTCGAATAGCTCAGTGGGTAGACTATGAGATCGTAAGGTCGTGGGTTCGATTCCCACTTGAGGATGTTTTTTTTCTATAATTTGATAATTTATCCAATATGCCACAATTTCCTTTTTCAAATATATGTTGATGTAAACTGTGATTTTTAGGCAAATTTTTAAAGAAAAAGAATTTGCGTTTGAATAGTCTACATCCATTTTGATACAAATGAAACCAACAAACAAACAATATGATATAACTGTTACGAACACGAATTTATGTTCGTCACGTGCTTGACTAACGTTGAGACAAATTTACAGAGGTTTCGGGAAGTAGGATCATCAAATGAATTGAGAATGACAGTCGCGATTACCCTAGATGCCAATGACCACATGATCATATATGCTAGCGAAAGAAAGTTCAAGTTGGGATAAATTCAGGAAAAAGGACAGTGAATTACGCGGTATACCTTAACGTCTACTCAGTTGGCGGCATTCGTTGTTTTGTGAAGTGCAAATGAATGAGAAATAATCATTCCAGTATTTTGATAGCCATGTACCCACAACAGTTGGTATCAGAAGAAAATATATTCAGTTACAGGAAGACAAACAAGATTAGGGAAACCATTGAATGGCGTGAGTGGAAGAAACAAGAGAAACATGATCGCTTATAGAAAAATTTGCAGATCATTTTGGGAAAACAAACTGGAGAACGGGAACAACATACAACATTTTTCGAACAGCAATCCCAGAAAATCGAGGGACAAGTCGAAGACCTGAATAAAGATGCTGATGAAATCAGAGCCAAAATCAACACAGTCTGGAGGATGATGGATGGTATCGGTTGTGAGATAATGGAAGAAGTGAGTATGGTACGAGGAAAAGCAAAAAATATAATTAAAAAAAATATGCAGCATTTGGGAGAACTCGTTGGGAAATTTGCCCGTGCCAGGGTTGCCAAAACGCAGAATTCCGTGAAACCATCGACTTTTGATGGACAGTCGCCATGGTCCCAATGTCGTAGGCAGTTTGGAGCTGCCTCAACGGCCAATGGGTGGTACGCAGGAGAAAAGGCTATTCGAAGTAGCTTGAGAAGATATACTTTGGAAATGTTAGGGATCATTCTAGAAGCGGGCCTAGTGTACCGTCATGGGTCTAGGCCGTCGTGTGATGATCCCACATATCGCTGATCTCCTGTCAGTGAACATGGTACCTAACCACTAGCTCCTGCGGAAACGTATGCGGCGGTGACAAGAATAGCCAACGGCGAAAGCCTGATGCGATGGAAACCCATCAACGTCACGGGAGTTGTAGAGTAGAGGCGAAAGCTGACATTGGAATTGCGCTGTTGACATGGGTTTCCAGGGAAAGGAGACAGCCCCATCGGCTTGCCGATGCCTTGCCACGAGGTGTTGGACTCTGGGGGGCTGGATGAAAAAAATACCGTAATTCGGTAGAGACGAAGGTGTCTTCCACTTGATCGGCATGGGTGAGTGTATTTCTGCAGACTTGACGGGGAGCGGCACATCAACCCGCCGCTCGGGCACTGATATCCCAGACCCAGTAGGCTGTTGTATCAGGTGGCTGAAGTGAGACGGTAGCTAGGATCACGTAGCGTGTTGATCTGGCGTACCTGGATTTTCCGCAATATCTGATTCTTCGGGACAGGTAGACCGGAATAGGTAGGAACTGTCTGTATGGGAAAATGATGAGGATCTGATGGTACTACCATCTCACACCCCCATTATTATTAGATCATCCCAGAATTTCAGCATCGCAAGTATGGAGACCTAATTGCGGCTCTAGAACTGAAGTATAGGGACAATATCGAGAACACCTGTACCAGGAATGGTTGAAAACACGAGTGCATAAATCGTATTTTAGTCTGCAGTTGTTTGAGGCAGACTCATCCAACTTGCTTACCCAGATACCCTGGGATATTTCAAAGAACAGTTGGCGCTGCAGTTGTTCAACGATAGATTGGAATATATCGAAATAGGAAGGACCATAAGACAATCACACTTCAAGAAATGCAGTGAAGTTCTTTTTTCGCCTCATGGAAGTGGAAGCGACTTCCAATACCTCAAGACAGAAAGGGAGAGCTGTATCGATCGAAGAACCATCTCAGGAAGATAAAACAAAATGACAAAATGATGCATATGCAGAATAATAGAATAACCAGAACTCAGCAACAACAGTGCCAATAATCAATCAAACGCAAACTGTTCTGAATGCGGTAGTAGCAGACATTTCACGAGGAATTTTAGGGTGAGAGTGCCACCACGATCTTCTTCTCCTTCTAAGACACCCGCATGACCCAACTCACCTGCGATAACAGGATCATCAACAGTATTCTCGGATAGGTAGAAGACAAACTGAATGAGCCTTCATATTGGAACGCATTCTGGCTAGCGAACACAAAGACCCAATCATCATCCACGTCAATAGAATCAGAAGAACTACCGATAGTTTGACCATCAAGGAAAAAGTGGATCGAAGGGGTGTCATATTCCCTGTAGATGCCCAAATTCTCTGGTCCGCAGCGATATCCTAGAACCAGAGAGTGTGAAACCACTAACATCCTCTTGCGCCATTGGAGAGTAGAGCTAACATCAGATCAACTGTTGAAAACCATGAATGATAGAAAGAGTTTCCGTGGCAGACATAAAAAAAAGTTATTTTTTGGGGTGGATCTAATGAGTGATTATAAATTTTCTCTCGATGGTGAGCAGAACACGATGAAATTCGGTGAAAAATCATTTATTTCGACAACACCATCCTAAAGAAGGCGATTTATGATATCGCGGATAGCTAAAACTGTTAGGACACTTGGTTCATTCGAGAGGATCGTTAAGGTTCGCCTAGAAGGAGACCCACAGTGAAACGTTGGAGGAGAACAGCCATGTGAAGGATCCTTGAGCAAATTTTCACTTTTCATAAACAAGTTGATTTCCTGAGCCACAGAAGAGATTCGAACAAACGAAAAAGAAATACAGGCTATACGAGACTATCCGAAACCAAAAGAGAAACCTGAAGTGGGGAGCTTCCTAGGCCTGTGTACTTATTATAGCCAGATATTGCGACATCAATATACAAGTTGACAGGAGATCGAGCAATCTCTCGGTAGTCTATAGAAAGTGACAGAACTTTCCGCAAGTTGAAGCAGTGATTTGCTCAAATCTGATCCAGAAATACTCACAACAAAAAGTTATGTTCATACTAGATACAGATGCAAGCAATACCGGACTAGAAAGTGTGTTTTTACAGGAAAAAGTGATCGAATAATGTGTCACTAGGAAGGAACTTTTAGCGATGGTCAGGGTAATAGATCACTTCAACATATACATATATGGAAATGGGTTTCTCATCAGGACCAATCATGTGGACCTGCAGTGGCTACTGGAGGAAAAAAAAAGATAAATTGCAAGATGGATACAAAATTTGTGAAGTTGTCCATTGCTCCGAGATGATTATGTACTCAAGATTCAAAGTCTTTTCCACAATTCAATGGTCACTAGGTTCATTGAATTGGTGAGAAACATGTCACGAATATATCCAGGCTCATCTTTATTCTGAAATTCTGGTTCTATTTCAACTATTATGATTCAAATATTCTGGGAGTCAATAAGACTTCAGAAAAGATCAGTCAGAGAGCAGAAGATGTCCGTAGTGCGGAGCTACTGAAGTTCCCAAAACAAGGTCCAGAAAAGAAATGAGGATTGCCATTGATGATGCTGAACCATCTCTAGTAACGGATAAATTATGAGCACCTCCTCAAAAATTTCAAATGAGAAGGTTGTCGTGTGGCACCTTTTTCGAAAGTGATTTTCATTTTCTGTTCAGCAATAGTAAGTTTTTCAAATTTGGTGCAATCATTATTGAGAAAATTCATTTTGAAAATGTAAAATTTTGATACTTTACGTAGAATGAAGGAAATAATGTTACATAGTGTTGAGGAAGTATTCTTCAATTTATGTTCAGGATGATCACCATTCACTTCTTGACAATTTGCAAGTCTATCTTGGAATTATCGTATAACATTTTGTAGGACTTCGGGGGTTATGTTGTTTACTTCTTCCGTTATCCTAGGTTTTCAAATCTGCAATATTGTCTGGTCTTTTGAAATATACTTTCGATTTTAAATTTTCTTATCTGTGTTGCTGAATGTCAGGAAAAAGTCGTTCAAGACACCAAACAATATATATATAGTTATATAAATATATATATATCAGCCACAAACCACCTGAGAATCGATATATATATATATATATATATATTTACAGGGTGTTTCAAAATTCATTATCAAGATTTCAGGGGCGTATTTTTCAGATCAAATTGAGACTTATTTCCAGAAACATGTTTCCGCAAACGCAACCGATTTACAGAGCGTTGAAGTTTCAAGATTATTTAATTTTTTTCATCTTAGCTCTTTCAGTTTTTGCGATGTCAAGATCAAACTTGGAACAGGTTTTTTTCAGCGGTCAAGCTCTTTTTCGCCCCATGAACTTTTTCATACTGCGCCGCTGGTGGATTCTGACAAATGAAGTGAACTCTTGGTTTTTTTAATAATTTTTTTTTGTCTCTTGTGATTTTTACGCATATCCCACCGTTTTCAAGAAAAAAAGTTAAATAATTTTTTGTAATTCGCTACATTCAATGAAATTTTCATTAAAAGGGGAAAACCTATTATAACAATTAAAACAAAAATCGCTACTTATTTGGTTTTTGATCTGAATTACAAGTTTACTTGAACATTACCTATAAAATAAGAAACCCAACGAACCTTGACTATCAATAAAAGGTGCTGGGAATGTCCTCCTTCTGCGATATAACCTTCCACTCTCCTTCTCATAGACTGCTGTACGCGTTCTAAAATTCTGGGAGTCTTTCTTACGGTGTGGAACGCTTCCATCATTCGTTCAGTAAGAACGTCGATGGACGGCACTGGTTCTGCACCATAAACCAGGCATTTACATGTCCCCATGATGAAAAGTCCAGTGGGTTGCAATCTGGGGACCTGTGGGCCAAGCAATTGGACCTGCTCTGCCAATCCACCGATTGGGGAACACTATATCTAAATAATCGCGAATGATGACTCGTAAATGAGGGGAGGCCCCATCTTGCATAAACCATATTTGTTGACGAATTGTGAAGACACGTCCTCCATTCATGCATTCAATTGGTTCTGTAGGAAATTTGAATATGTGGCACCATTTAAAATCCGAGGTGAAATAAAAGGAACATTTAAAGTATTTCTCACTATTCCTGCCCACATACTTACGCTGAACTGTTCCTTGTGTCGAGCTTGTCTGATCATTTGTGGATTTTATAATGCCCAAATTTGGAAGTGTGTGAAGTGAGCTTCGTTGGTAAAAATAAACGAAATAAAAATGCATGATCCCTAGTAGAGTTGCTCAGTATCTATCGGGAGAACTGCAAGTGCCGTGGAAAATCTCGCGGAAGCCAATTTTGGACGCGCTGGATATGATATTGGTATAGCATGTTTCCATGTGAATCCCTCCAGACAGTTGAATGAGAAACATTCAAATCCCGTGCTATTTATCGAGTACTCATACCAGGACTTCCGTCGATAACATTTAAAATACCTCCATCTCTTACTGAGTTGCGTGCTTGTCGCGGTCTGCCAGCATCGTGCTTTGGAGTCTTAAATCTGCCGTATTTTCGAAGGTGCTGATGGGAATTTATAAAAGTTCTATAATTGTGAAGCCGGCGATTGGGAAATCTTAGCGCGTACAACCTCTGAGCTTCAAGTACGTTACCATTAGCCAGACCATAAACAAAATGGATGTCAGCAAGATGTTCAAATGAATATGGTTCGTTTTCCACTTTAATGTTAGACAAATATACACGATGAGACATCAACCAACTTTCAAATAATGTCACATGCTTAGAAATAAACCCAGAGGTCAAAATGAAAATAGCAGACCAAGCCCGCTGATTCTCTCCTTCATTGTTTTGTTGGATAATTTGATTAACTCTCGATAACGGTCGCAGATGCGTAAAAATTACAGGAAACAAAAAAAACTTATAAACAAAACAAAGAATTCATTTCATATGTTAGATTCCACCAGCGGCGCATCATTGAAAAGTTTATGTGGCGAAACCTATGTTTTGAATTTCATTTCGATATCGCAAAATCTGAAAGAGCTATGAAGAAAAAAATCTTGAAACTTTAACGCTCTCAAGGTCGGTAACAAAGCATTTGCCGACACATGTTTATGGAAATAAAAATATTTTGACATGAAAAATACGCATCCGAAATCTTGATACTGAGGTTTTAAGGTCTTCAAGGTTCATCCAAGCTTTCGGAAATGTTTATTTCCATCATCAGGGTAAAACTTTGTTGAAGTTGATTTCAATGATGTTAAACATATCCATCTATCATAGTGATACAAAAGAAAAAAACGTAGATCAAGGAATAGAAAGAGAGAAACTTTGTTGAAGTTGTACTCAATGATGTTGAATATATTCATCTAACATAGTGATACAAAAGGAATAAAATGTAAATCAAGGAATAGTTCGAAGTTCAAAGTAACTACAATCAAATCAGCGTTATTTAAAATTTTAAACAACGCTAATGTAGTTGTAGTAACTTTGAACTTCGTTCTATTCCTTGATCTACGTTTTTTTTTCATTTGTATCACTATGTTTGATGAATATGTTCAACATCATTGAAACCAACGTCAACAAAGTTTCTTCCTGATGATGGAAATAAACATTTCCTCAAAGAGTTTACATATATATTTCGTCATAGTGGGAGTTGGTGGCTTTTGTAGCTGATGGGTCTCTCTGCTGATTCTCCATCTTCTATTCCACTGTGATTTGGAATCCAGAAGAATACTATCGTTTTTTCACATAGCTGAAGTAAACTGGTTATATTGATGGTCAGTGGATCAAACATGAATTTATTTCGAACAGCTTCCATAGAACTGAAAGTGTTGGAGGAAATCAAGAAGATGCTTTCATCAGCAGATAAAGGTGGCTTGGAGAATAGCGTATAGTTCCGCAGTGAAGATGCTTGTTTTTCTGAGTATTCGTATTCTCCAACAACAAATGTATGGGCAACCCCATTTTTCAGTCTGTGAGTTTTTAGACGAAACTTGACATCCCTCTGATATACTTGAAGTATTATGATGTCATTTGTGGAGTATTTAGGACCGATTTTTCAACTTTTTCTTCTGTTGCGTAATATTCTATGTTCACAAAAGTTCATCGTTGAAATTCTGGAAATTGGAAGTGGGGTGATATCTGAAAAATGATGGAGTGTTTTCTTCGATGCGTGTTTCCATAGCTCTCGTGATGGTCGACTTTGCTAAAAATATATCATGAATTTCAGTACAACCATAGAATATTCAATGATGTGGTTGGAAATATATTATTGTCTACCCTTCTTGAGTCCAGGTAGAGGGTACGATTCCGCATAGTTGAAAAATAAGGTGAGTCCTTGTATTTGGGATTCTGTCCAAAATTCCGAAGCGGCTTTTCCTAGCAGAAAAGTAAACTGTTGTGGGTTCTTCGAGTCTCAACGTGAGCTCACCTAGAGATCGGCCCCTTGTTAACTCGGAATATAAAATTAGACCAAGGAATTTGATCATCTTCTAAGTTCTCTGTAGTTATCCCAGGAAGCATGTTGCTTTATATGTTTGGATATCCTAAGGCACATTGTCTCTCAGATTCATCATAGATTTAAGATGATCAATTATCCAATATTATTTTCAGGTTTAGATAACTCATAACTTTTCCCATTTTTTCAGCATTTTTTATTGTTATTCCAACTGTTGATGAACTATAAGAGCAATTGTGCTCCTTAACGTACTAAATGAAACCATAAGATAAAAATCTATCTTTCAAGTAACACGAAGATGAATGATCTTTCTATGGAATTGCCCATACGAACTATATTGTTATGGAAATGAATACACTACATCACTGCATATTCATCTAGCGGCTGACAAAGACAAAATTCTGGGAAATTCTTAGTGAGCGCACCAGATTAATCGACGAATTTCTATATAAAAAGCATCGTATTGCCCACGAAAGTTATTGAACGGAGTGATTCAGGTTTGGAACAAGTAAAGTGATGGGTGTGGTATTTTAGTAGTGAATATCGATTGAGTTTTCCAATTGTGGCAATTCATGATTATTATTGCGGAGTGTAAATAATCGGACAATTATTTGTTCCGTAATTCAATAGCCACAATCTCCAGATTCGTAACAATATTACAGTTTTGAGACATACGATATGAAATAAGAAACATAGACAAGAGTTGAAAGAAGGTTGTCGATCAGTGAGTGCTCCATATCCCCATATACCCGCTTTGGACAACGTAAAAATTTCGTACTTTCTCTCAAGTGCACCTGATCCTGTGACGTATCCAATTTACAAAGAGGTGAGCTTTTTTTACTTTAATCTAATCGTTATTCGTTGCCGTAAAAATAAAATCCATTCTTTGGAAAACTACCTAAATTGAGAGAAAGGAATACACAGCTTTCAGGTACTTCTGAAAAACTCCATCTGATAAAAGAAACTTAATCTCTTTCACGGTAGTCCGGGTGCTTCCACAACATCTTTGACTCATTATGCCGAACTCACCACCTGTTTCTCAGGAAATTTCTTTGGCTGGTATTTTTGATTTTCTCAAGAGGCTTTATGAGAAATTTGACAAATCTCAGGAAACTCTCGCAGAGATTAAAGTAGAATTGCAAAGTGTTAGCACCAAAGTGTCCTTACTTGAAGAAGAAAATTATGAGCTGGAAAGGGAGATCCAGAATCTGGATCGCAAACAACGTCGAAATAATATGGTCGTCTTTGAGATCTGAACGGAAGACAAATTAGAATATCTCTCTCATCTTAGTGACACTCTCGAAGTCCCTATCAAGCTATCAGACACTAACAATATATATTCCTTTGAGACCAAGAATAATAAGAGAATCATCAAAATCGAACTACTTTTCTATTGGAAAAAAATTGAAATACAAAAAAATTTATACAAGCTCAAGATCAAGAATATCTTTGTTGCGAACGACAACAAAGCAAAAAGGAGTTGTTGGAAATTCACAAACAATTAGAGACAAAAATAGGACAACAAAATGAGGAATTTTATGTGGCAATAACACAAGAAGTATCCACTATAAATAATCATGTAGAAAGGCAGGATGAAAAAATGAAAGACATGAAATTAGATGAGAATAGTAAACAAGAAGGAGTTAAAAATGAAATAAGTACTCTTGATAAAAAAGTAGAAAATTTTAAAAAAGAATAGAAATGTTTAGTAGAATCATTATAATTGTCATGGAATACAAATAAATAATAAGGAATTTGAGGGAATGATTATACAAAAAACAGATGATAGTAGCAGTTCATCAGAAAAAGATGATAAACAAATACAAAATATAAAATGAATCTTGATCACAAAAATAATGAGTTTATGGATAAAATAAACATGAATAATAAATATTTTAAAATGCAAAAGGGTAAAATAAATAATAAAGTAACAAAAGTGAAAATATATGACAGAAACATGGTGAAAATGAATTTTGAATTGCAAAAGGATGACAAAAATGTTAAAATAATTATGATAAAAATGAATGACATGTAGTGGCTACTGAAAATTTTGAATTGAAAAAAGGGAACATTAACAAGAAAATAATAATCATAAAAACGAATAACACAAAAATGGCTAATAAAAATTTCAAGATGGAGGAAAGCAATACAAACAATGAAATAATTATAATAATGGATAGGAAAATGTCAAAAATAGAAATAGGAAAGAATTTAAATAAAGTTGACTACCAACTACAAGGAAAAGGTGAGAATATGAAAAGAAAAATGGTTGAAAATGTTAACATAAAAGTTCAATTAAAAATTTGTAGAAGGAAAAAAATACTTGTAGTTATGAAACAAGCAAGATTCCATAGAAGGAGAGACAAATAATGAAAATGAAAATTTAGGGAATAATAAATTGTAGGTTAACAAATTTTATAGGCAAGTAGGGAATAAAAAAGGAAAAAAGTTGAAAAAAAAAAAATTTGATAGATAGGTACTGATTTCAGAAACATTTGAATAAAATAAAATAAAATGGAAATTAACTTAAAGAAAAAAATACATCAATGAGAGAAAATATTAGAAGAAACAGAGAAAATAATAATATAGAATAACAATCAGAAATACTGATAAGTTGGAAGTTGCTACAATTATAGGTACAGATCAGTTAGATAAAGTAAAGAGAAAAACAACATAGATTATGAAGAAGGGAAAATATAGAAATGGATAATAAATAAAGTGAATTTTGAAGAAAAATGAAAAGAAATTGAGATAAAAATATTTTTTGTATGAAAAGAATGTATGTGAGAAATGAAAGTGGAAATGTAATAATAAAGAAGTATATTATATAAGAAATATGATGATCATGATAAAGGTATAATAATAATACTAAAGAAGTATATTATAAGAAATATGATGATGATAAAGGTATATTGATAAATAAAATAAAGGTATATTGATGAATTATAAATGAATATAATATGTTAATTATGATGAAAGAAGAAAAAGAAAGTAAATAATAGAGAGATTCAGATAAATAAAATTTCCAATTCAATATGAATATAAAGAACAACTGAAGGAAGATATAGAAAAAAAGTATAATTGAAAAGAGTACCAAAAAACAAATGAATATAAAAAATTATATTTATGTGAAATATAAAATGAAAGTAAGATAATCATAAAATATGAAATGACATATATGAAGATATCTTGAAAAGTTTTCCCTCTTGATCTGTAGAGTCAGGTTTTTCTGAAATAAAAGAACATAATATTAGTAGTTCTGTGAATAATAGTTATCGTTGAAGAACTTGTTCTTCTTGAACTGGTGGGAAATCCAGCATAGGTAGTTTTCTGAAAATGGAAAAATAGTATTAGTTAATTTAGATTCAATAACTGTAAATAAAGAAATTGATATTCAAGATTTTCTTACTAGTAGAAAAATATTGAATATAAATTTAGGAATGTTGTTATGTTATGAAGGACCAGCCGGATCATCTTGCAAAAAAACTCAAAACTTTTTCAAATATAAATAGGTTTGCTACACGCAATAGGTCAATTTCAGTCATCCCCAAGCATAAATCATCTATCTTTACCCGCAGTTTTTCTTATTTTCCACCAAAATACTACAATATGCTACCCAGTGAATTAAGGTCTTATACAATTGATAATTTCAAAAAAAAGCTGAAATTGCATTTCCATGATTAATATATTCATACTTTTCCACACCATGACCTTGGCTTACTTTCCTTTTTTCTCTTCTTATCTATACATTCTTATTATTTCTATTATTTGTAAAGGTTCAGTTTAAAAACAGCCTAGGCTGACACTCCACCTATTCACCATGTTTTTCATTGGGGCGTGTACCTTTCATTTTACTTTTATCATCAGTTTTGTATCCTATGGTGAAAAATTTAGATTCCATGTTTTCTATGCAATAGATAACTCCAGTATAATTTAGTTTCGTATATAGTTTCAGCAATTAGTTGATATCTTCATCAACATAATTTGTGAATTCAGTGTCAAAAATAAGAAATGTATGCAGCCTACTGATTTTTTGTTACCATTCTTCCATCAATAGCTACCTTCAAGAATGAAGCAACGAGCAACAAAATCAATTCCGAGGACATGAAAAACATATATACTTCGTTGGGACACACAATAAAGGGACTGAAGTGAAAAGGGTTTCTCCGTTTCCTGACACTTTGCACTCATGAATTTATACCGCCGATTCACTGAACCGAAAATCCCTGACTTGCCTTCCAGTATTGTGACAAGACCCATGATGTGACACATCTAGTGGAATCATATGATTATTTTATCAATCACTTTGTGATCATTCGCAGTTGAAATAGGATTGGATTTCAATATTCGGTTCAATATTCCGCTTATAAGTAAAATTGTTTGCTAAAAAGATCCGCAAGTTAGTGTGGTCAAGATAGTCAGGAAGGGATTCAAGTATGGACAAAAAATAATATGTGTAATAATACACTGTCAATCATTACGGCCCAGAACTCTTCATATGATTCATAATATCTCTTAACTCACTTTCAATAGCGCCGTTTAAGATTATAGTTTTGTAGACAACACCGTCATTTATCAATATGGAAATTGGGAGAACGCAGAAAGATATATGAGTATTCCAGTCAGAAATATCGGACGAAAAGTGTTATCTATAAATAACTAAAAAACT
Organism: Gonioctena quinquepunctata; assembly: GCA_018342105.1. Taxonomy (NCBI): domain Eukaryota; kingdom Metazoa; phylum Arthropoda; class Insecta; order Coleoptera; family Chrysomelidae; genus Gonioctena; species Gonioctena quinquepunctata. The sequence continues at coordinate 11,995 of JAFIRS010001792.1, read as the reverse complement.
TGTTTTTTTTTTTATTTTCGTGTTATGCCTGATTATGATATGTTGCAAATCAGATGAATAAAATATGTAAAGCCGGGAAACCAAGTTGACTGTCATTGAAAAAATCTGCAAAACATTTTATTACCTGCTACATTTAAGATATACTGGATACCCATAAAACTCAATAGTTACAGAAATAAATGTCCCAGACATCCTGCATTACTTTCATAAAGACAATTTGAAAATGGAATGGGCTTGTCCACCACTTTTTATAATTTTTCATCATTCCTTTTACTATTTTCCTGTAATTAAGATCTTAAACGTTGCCTCAAAAAAAAAAATGTGGAAATGACATGCTTGAAGGGAGTCCAAACTTTTTATTCCAAGCTTGTCACGACATATGTTACGTAACACCCACTGTTTATTTTGTTCACCTAATCTCAGTCCAAAGTGGGTAAAATATGAATCTTCCACAACCAAGGGAAAGTATCCACAAAAAAAGTGAACTTTAAAAAGATGGAAACAAGATGACCAGAAAATATTGTCAGATATTTATGTTTTGAGACATTCACTGTTAAAGTCAATACTGCAAACAATATCACGCAGTCGGAGGCATCTTCTTCAAATTAACAATAGAGATATATTACTTCCTCCAACTGCACAGTATTAAGTTCAATAGTTAACCTCTCAAAACATAAATTTTCTGACAATATATATATTTTCTGGTCATCTTGTGTCCATCTTTTCCAAAGTTCACTTTTTACGCATTCGGGTTTTTTATTTATTAATTTTTTTATTTTACACTTCTTCCACAATATGGCGTCTGGTTGTCGCCATATTGAATTTTGCCAAAATTTGGCGTCAGGTTGTCGCCATATTGAAATTTGACTAGTGTCATGAGTTGAAGATTACTGCATTGAAAGTGATGCAAATATTTGAATATTTTATTTGGACATTCATAAGCATGTATATATGAATGAAAAGAATATGACGTGATACGTAAAACAGTGCCAAACCTATGCAAACTACTGTTTCATTGCAGATCTGTGATATGGTCGGAAATTGACTTTTTAATAATGAAATATATTCGGCACACGCCTGTCTTGGGCAGACCAAAGTTCAGGCATGTGGGACAACGTTGATTTTTATATCTTTCATATCGGCCCTCACGGAAATAATATCCAAACGCTGTCGACTGGTCAGACCGAGCCATCTAGGATGTGGATACAAAATATCAATATACAAAACACTTGAATAATACCCATTGGCTGCAATTGAATACTGTCTGCATTATTCCTGCTCATCATAACTATCGTTTCGGTTTCTCGACTAAGATGTCGCTGATAACCATAAACCTTGAGTTCAAATATTAATGTCACCTACTCGTCGAACGTTCTCTTATGGGCGGACCTAGATATCAAACATACGGAACACTGTTACTCTGGCTTCGAACCGGGATAAATTAATTTGACAGAAAGTACAGTTGTGTACATAGAAAAGTCGTACAAGGTTTGTATGGTGTAAACCTGCCTATGATGTTCCAGATTTCATAAAATAGTAGTACACGTACACATTCGACAAAAATAATTTCAATTTCGACACTACTTGTCAAAGACTTGTCAAAGTCGATAAAAAGTTTAATTAAGATTGACAAGCCTGACTCACAATAGCCTTCAACTGCTGTACAGTTTTTTTATGCACATAACTGTACACCCAAAACACTGCTTGGAAAAACGTATTCTATGAGGAGTAAAAATCGTCACCAATGCATTTTCAGATGAGGGAATTGATGTTAAGTAACAGATATATTCGAGGTCAGAAACAGTGAAATGAAAACTTCAACTTGGTTCACAAATATTTAAATACTCGCAGAACAGAAAAATCCATGTGCGATGTTAAAATTCACGTGATCGGTTTCCTAAGTAGATACTTCATACCATATACTTCTTGTTATAGTCAATGTACCTGATGAACCTGTATATCGGTACCGCAAACAAAAAAATTCTTGTTTCAAAATTAGATAATATCATTCAATAACTGAAACATAAAATCTCAAAGAGGTCGGATAGCAAATTTGATCGTACTGGCAAAATATTCGGGATCTTTACTTGTCAGTTATGAAAGAAGTAACTCATCCAGAAAATCATTTGTCAAACAGTATTTCAACAATGGAATATAATAATTCTATACTATACGAGTCGGTCAATGATTTCTCAATCGAAGAAAATAGAAATCAACAGGTGAAATGTTAGGTGGAAGATCTTAACAGGAGTAACTACAACTGCAGAATATATATAGGAACCTAAACTGAATTTTTTTATTACTACTCTGAAGCAGAATAGACAAAGCACGAAATAGACCAGGTCTAGTGCGAATTAGGGCATTGAAAAATGATAAAAACTCTGTCCATTTTGAATCCACCTGTGAATATTGATATTTTTCACCTGTTTCTAGTGCCTGTGGTGAAACTGAGAATAAATTATGACAATATGATTCCATATAACAGCCTGAATAATCAACAAAAATAATCATGTTTCTATGTTCTCCCTCCCTGCCTGAAACTACCTACTTATGAATGTTTTCCAATCAGCCAGAGTTCATGAAGAGAAATGATTTAATTTTTTCCAACCGCAATATCCGGCGAAAACAATACAAAACAATGAAACCAAGTATACTGGAGTGTAAGAAAGCATGTCCAATGTAGAAGGAACTGCATGATTCACCCAAAGAAAAATGAAAATAATATATTACATGGAGAAAAATCTTGAAAGAATAATTCATACAATGACATTTTCTATACTTATGTCATTCCAAATCTCCGTGGTGAAATAGTCAATTCATCTCTCTTTAATATGAATGTTATGTACATTTAATATTTACATATCATTTGGACTGCTATCACTAGTGATATATGTCGAAAGAGCCTTTTGATACATAACACAATTTTTGTTTGACAGAATGTCACTACAATATTAAAATATAATACACTGTTTAGTTCCAGACCAATTCTCCTCCAGAACGTGTAATTCAGTCACGGCTCCACAATTGCTTGGATTTTTTGAATAACTTCTGTCCCAAATGGAATGTCCCTCTTTGAATTTGGTTTGAGTTTTCCCTCAGACTATCTTTGTATGACAAATAAAATATCTCCTTTCGAGCTTAATATAACTTTTTCCTTGAACAATAAAAGTCAAAACAAATCCAAATAGACATTGAACCACAGATACCTTCAGAGCGAAAGATATCATACCTCAGCCTTTCACCACCCGTTTTCACAAAATATTCAGTTTCTCATAGGAACTCAAGGAATACCCCTGTATCACCAAATAAGCCAACAGATCTACTCAAAAAAAATCTCCAGTTTCTAATAGAAATTTCACAAAACCTAATGGCTGAATGTTCACTTCCATACTATCTGTATACAAATTATTGCACGACCTGCTTCTAGTACCTTACTGTACTTGTAAGAAGCCAACCTTATCTATGATTTGTGTAATATCGAGGAGTTTACCCCACGGAATCTACATTAAATCCTTGCCCTGCTGTGATTCTTATGGTTTCTAAAAGCGTGCGACTGACTCTGTGCGCATCCTTCCCATCCGTGGCTGGAATTTTCTCCATTTCCAATAAACCCAAAGGTACTCCCGTGTCATTTTCTAGAAATCTCATCAAAATTTGCTGCGAATTCCATCATTTGAAATATTATAAATCTCAGCCTCCCCTGAAGAGTTACTCCGCACAAAATTAGGATATCTCATTTTTCGCCTTGCCCTGATACATTTACTCCCAATTCCACCAAAGATTTCCAATAAACATACCCGCCGCCATCGCGGAGGCCCACGCCTAAGCGTGCAAGACGCACACGTTTGCGTCAAGTCCACGAGACTTACTGACTCACCCCAACGCTCAAGTGGACGAAAAATTGGTAAAAAAGCGAACGAGAAGCGGTGCACCTACCAGTAGTATTCATAAACCCACTTTATGGTATTACAATTTATTATTTTCTACTATTGACCAAGGAGTGGCAAGGGAAGGATAATCTTATGAAGATAGAAAGTCTGAGGAGATTGATGATACTAAAGATGAGGTTATTATGATATTTTATCAAATCTGTTATCGCATGGAGTAAACAATTCATATTCTGTATGATATTGTTTCACCAGGACACTTTTTCTTCACCTACAGAAAAGTTCTCATATACCTCTCAGTTTTCCTCTGCTTCTTTTGAGGGATATTGCGTTGCACTGCACTTTAATCCATCTGAGGTTGTACTAGTTCTCCCCGTGCCATTACTTATTGTATCAACAAAGATCTTCGGAGTCTATAGTATTTCAAGGAATATAATATCTGCCACTATTACGCCTAAGGAAATTATATAAGGCGCATCCAGCTGAGACAATCTATTTAATTTTCATCACATTCATATTAATTGGTGAATGAAATACCCTTAACCAATCAGCCAAAATTACAAAGGCATTTTCTACAGTTTGCCTAAACGTTTCTCTTATGTTAGGGTCATGTCGCTGTGAGGTTCCATTACATTTGTATGCAAAGTAAAAGCATCATCCGAAACGGAAACAAAATTCATATTATATTCCGTGCAGTTATTATCTGGTGAGTATAATTTATTTTCTTGAAGTTTGGCAAATCAAAAATGGTAGATTCAATAACTCCTCCATCACAGTTTCGTCCATAGCATTCAACATTGACATACACAGACTCGTAATCTGCACAAGGCCATTGGAACAATACTATTTTTTTTTTTGTAATAAGATGGATTAGATATATAGATAGATAGATATTTATTTCCAAACTAATAAAACATAGAATTAGTGGGTCGTCAAAATAGTACAATGTTCAACATATAAGTGTATATAGACATGTATAAAGTGAAAATTTACACTAAGAATGAAGTAAAATATAAGATATGAGGATAGAATAGGGGAGAGTCTATCACAAGAGTTCGAGTTCAGTAATGCTCAGATCAAGATACTCCTTTATCGAATAAAAACATTTTATTTGTAAGAATGCTTGGATTCTGTTTCTGAACTGATAAAGGTTGAGACACTCAATCTTTGGAGGTAATTTGTCATGAAGTTGCAGAGTCAGATAATTCTTCTGTGACATCTAGGTGTCGTGAGAGAATTTGCATTGTGAGTGGAGTAGAAGTGAATTACTGATTGCCCAGTGCATTTGTTTTTGTTTTTATGAATTTCAAGTGAGGATGAATATAGAATAGAGTAGGAAGTGGCAGAGTTTGAAGATAAGCAGAAAAAGGGCGACAGTGTTTGCGATGATGTACTCCTGCCATGACTCTAATAACTCTTTTTTGCACTAAGAAAGCTCCATGAGCGTGGCACGAGCCACCCCATAATAAAATACCATAAGCCATGTGACTTTAGAATGAACCAAAGTAGCATGATTTGAGTACGTGCAAACTAACGCAATACCTCAAAAGTCGAATCATAAAGGTGATACTTGATAATTTTTCTGTTAGAGATACCATATGAGGAGCCCATTTGAGTCTATCATCAAGTTGCATGCCAAGTAATTTGACGCTATATCCCTGAGGAATATTTGATTCAGAGGAAACGATGATAGACTGATTTTTTTCAATATTGATTCTCAGTTGATTTGATGTAAACCATGCTTGAGCTTCATTTGATATATCAACAGCTGAAGTCCAAACGTTTTCCAGGTTAGTACTTTGAGAGATAAATGTTGTGTTGTCCGCGGAAAAGACGCTCTTGATCAGTGAGGTACAGTAGTAGAGGTCATTAATATGGATCGAAAAGAGAAGGGGGCCCAGAACAGAGCCTTGAGGGACACCATGTTCTTACGATTAGAGAGTTCTCCACCAAGTCTAATACATTGGGTCCTACCACCCAGAAAAGATTCGGAGAAGTCCAGTGCCAGGCCTCTAATACCATAAAAGTACATATTTTGTAGTAGCATAACGTGTGAGAGACAGTCAAAGGCCTTAAATAGATCGCATAGCGTAAGTTGTGAATGTTTGCTTTTTTCCAGGCCCTTGACTATGTCTGACACAACTTCCAGAAGAGCCTGGGTTATTGATAGATTCTTCCGAAAACCAAATTGACCAGGACATAAGAGAGAGTTGCTCTCGAGGAAGTTATATAGTTGTTGCTTGAGAGTTATTTCAATAATTTCACCCAATATCGGTATAATCGAAATGGTTCGAAAATTGTTAATGTCATCTGTGCTACCCTTTTCCAGAACCGGTAAGACCACAGAGTACTTCAGAGTACTAGGAAAAGTTCCGGGGGAAAAACAGTTACTTATTAGAATAATAATAATAATAATGATAATAATTTTATTTCCTTCAGACAGTTACAAACCATATGGAAAAAGTCAGTTGCTTTCATTCAAAATGTTTATATACCTACACACGTAAATTTTAAATGAAATAATACTAAAAAGAAAATTGATTTCACAGCAGACTGCTACGACAAATATTCACCCAGTCTATAAAAACACTGTTCTGTCAAAAAGGATTTCAACTTATGTTTGAATGATTGTTTTGTGAAGCATTTCTTCATATTTGAAGGAAGAGCATTGTATATCCTAGGAGCCATATGACTCGGAAATTGGTGAGTTATTTCGAATTTTCCAAATGAAATTAAAAAATCATTATTTTGTCTCGTATTTAAATTATGATTTTGTTTGTTCCTCACATATATTCCATCATTATTGTCGAATACTAGCATACTCATCTCTGATATGACTAGACATGGCAATCTTAATATTTTCAGTTTTTCAAATATACCTTTGAATGAATCAATCTGTGAAAGCCCTGTCATTGATCGTAAAATTCGTTTCTGTGCAACGAAGATATCTTCTGCTAGGGTAGATAAACCACAAAATATCACACCGTATCATAGCCTACTCTCAACTTGTACATAGTAGAGTTGTGTCAATTGATCTATATTGAGTACATGCCGCAAGTTTCTGAATTGAAAGGCAATTGAATTCAACTTTGAGATTAGGTAATGGAAGTGAGCCTTCCAATTGAGATTTTCATCTATCGGTAATCCTAGAAAAATGGTTTGATCCGAACTAGTTGAAATAAATGGACTCGATTCGTCTGACTGAAATGACAACTCATTACATTTTTCTTGGATATGGTGAAACCTCAGTGCTAGCGTTTTCGAAGTATTTAGGAACAAATAATTTGCTGAAAACCATTCATTCAAAGAAATCAACACCTCTTTGCATTTATCACGCAAGGAAGAGTCCATTTTTTCCGATATGATAACGACGTATCATCAGCGTACATTGTGAAGGAAGCAGTCCCGGAAAGTTTTTCCAAGATATAGAATAGGAACGGAATTGGTCCCCATATGGACCCCTGAGGGACACCACTATCTGTTTCAGTTTGCTGTGAGAAATGATTGTGGATTGCTACATACTGTGTACGTTTGAGTATAAATGATTTTATCCAATCTAGAGGACAACCTCTAATTCCATGCCTATACAACTTTTCCAGAAGTATGTCGTGATTGATACAGTCAAATGCCCTGCTGAGGTCACAAAACATTCCAACAGGGCATTCTCCCGCTCCAATATATTCTATTATTTTTTTAAAATAAGAAAACAGATTTTTTGTTCAAATATCCATGTTGATTTCTCGAAACTAAATCATATTCTTGACAAAATGACATTAATCTATCTAAAAAGCAATACTCGAATACTTTAGAAGGAGTTGATGATACTGTGACTGGTCTGTAATTTTCAAGGCTCTGACGACAGTTTTTTTTAGATACAGGTGTTATTTTACCACATTTCAGCAATTCTGGAAAAGCGCAAGAAGACAATGAGAGATTTACCATAAAAGTGAGTGGCAAAATAAGTTCTGATAGGCACTTTTTCAATAGAATTGTAGGTACCTAATCCGATCCTGAAGAAAATTTATTTTTTAATTTTGATTTGAGTAGCTGAAATAGTTCAAGCTCCTGATATGGCCTACGAAAAAGAGAATTTGGAGGTGACGCAACGTCACGCAGAAAATGATTGAAGTCCTTATCACTGGAGACTATAATGCTCAATATATTTTCAGGCGCATCTTTGTAAAATTTATTGAAGAGATCAGCAACGTCTTCCGGATCGTCAATAATGGTATTATTATCGTACATTATTATCTTTGATTTATTAGCCTTCGATTTATTGGATAGCTCTGACACCAGTTGCCATGCAGATCTTGAAGGGTTGTCTGAATTCTTAATTTGTTTTGAAAATAATCCTTTTTTGTTTTAGTTATCAAGTTATCGTGACTCTTTTTTCTGACTTCGTAGTAATTTTTCAGTTCGGGACAAAATTTTGGTAGGTTGAATTTTCACTGGATTGTTTTACTTCATGTGTGATCCATTTCTTTTTATCTTGCTTTTTTGAACGAGTAGGTAATTTTAGAAAATTTGTCTCAAAATAATGAGAGAATGTCGACGAAAATGCCTGAAATGCAAAATTAATATCAGTATTATTCAAGACTTCAACCCAATTTTCCTTACCGATGTCTATCTTGAATTGATTTATATTATCATTCGTAAAACGCCTGCTGTATTCTGTTGTTTTTTTTTGACATTTCGCTCAGCTCCATATCGCAAAATATGAGATTGTGATCGGATATGATACAACATATTGTTTACTCGTAGTTAGTAAATATTTGATCAATTATAGTGGCACTACTAGAAGTGACTCGTGTCGGCCACGATACTGTGTATTTCAGATTGAAACATTCTTAAACCTCACAAATTTTGTTAAATGCCGGACTGAACTTATCATTACAATCTGCGTTGAAATCCCCTCATAAAAATAGCCAAAGGATCGGCAAGAATGTCCGCTACAGATTTGATAATTCTACTGTTGAGCTCGCAGGCACCAAAAGCGTTGGAATTTTTCATGCCTAGAATAATATCATGAACATCGGCAGGAGTTACCGGATTTGAAACAAACGAGTGTACAGGAGTTTTTATTGTTTTCAGGTTAGATGTTGGTTCATGGAAAATTAGAGGTAGAGGGCTCATGATTTGCTCGGCAATAGAAGTAACATATATATTGAATTGTTCCACCGGTATATTAGACTCAATTTGCTTTTTTCTATTTCTATCACCTTCATGGTTGATTATGTTCCAACTGTTCCTCATGACATTCGTGGAGTTGAGTAGGTAGCTGTTGTAGGTTTCAGTTTTGCAAATTATTATTTGATTTTTATACTCCTTGCTCAATGATTTGTGTGCATTTAGAGAACAAGTATATCTGTCGACATATTGTATGGTTTTGAACGTATTTGGCGTATTACGCATTTGAGTTAGTTCCTGATTCACCCGAATGACTGGTAGTGAATTAGGAACAACGTATTTTTTCCTCAATGGAAAAATAGAAATCACATGATCATTCAATAGATCAAGTAGATTCTGCATATGGAACTCAGGAGTGGTATTATTTTTAGAAAGCAACTTCGATTGTCAATTGTAGTCCTTAAGATAATATGATCCAGTATAACATGGTTTGGTTAGTCTTATATGCTTTCCATCTATAGAAATCTTCCAATGTACGCCCAGAGTCCGAATAGCTTGGAGTAACTATCAGTCTTTCCTCAGCGCTAAAAGCCTGTCGCATTTCAGTATATTGAAGTATGGTTCGACCAACTTAAACAACTGCTGGCAACAGTAGGAGATTTAAGCCGGTTCTGGGTCTCCCCCCACCACTATGACGTCACGTGTGACCTTGAATAGTTGCAGGTGTGCAGTGTGTGTGTGTTTGACCTTGAGATTTGACTTTGAGATTTGTCATTGAGTTTTGATATTGGGTTTGGTCGACTTTGAGATTCGACTTGACCTTGAATATGACCTTGAGATTCATAACATTAAGTTTTGACTTTGAGATTTGACCTTGAGTTTTGATGTTGGATTTGTTTCGGCAACCAAAAGATTTGATCTCGATGTTTGTTTGACCTTGACTAATGTTGTGGTGTAGGCATACATATTCTGTGTAGTCATGACCTTCATGAATCCTTGCACTCTCCAAGCGAGGAGGGCGTTCATCCTGTGAGAGAGCTAAGAGTGAACTGCGAGTATTGATGAGTGTGTTGATGCTCAAGTGCGTAATGACCTTCACAGTCCCATCTACTGGAAATGGGGTGGGGATGTCTCTTATAAAATGTGTGGAGTAAAAATTTTTAGTGAGTGTTTTTTATTAGTGAAAAAATCATTCAAATTAAAGTGTTTTTTGAGAAGGTTTTATTGAAAAGGTGAAATAATCTATATTTTCATACAGTCTTACTATGTCTTTTCTTCCAAAAGTTGTAGATTTGAAGAGAATCAATTCTTCAATAATTGAAAAGAGGGTGGGAGCTTTTGAACAAAGACCAATATCATCATTACCCATCGGTAAAGCTTTCAACATACTTGGTATGACGATTTGTATAACCCGATATGGGAGATCTATTCTAATGACATTACGTGATGATAATGATACTTTATTCAAATCATGGTTGTCAAAAAGTATTTCGGATGAATTCAATGCGGACGATGTCAGTTGCATAAATGCTTCAGATTTCAAATATACAATAACATATTTGGGTCAGAGTCCACAAGTAGCAGGGAGTTTGAGAACTCGTCCTCTAGTAGAATTCAACTACATTAAATGATAATATTGTTTATATGTTAATAGTTAGGATATAGTGATTTTATGTTGAATATAGATATTTCTCCATTAAAAATAACATTCAGTGTAGAAGTACTATATTTGGAGCATCACATTTTCTGATGTAAGTAAAATTATTTGAATATCAATGGAATATATTAACAATTCTTTTTTCGTTTCAGTTTTCAATATGTGGATGCATTACTCGAGTCAATGTTGGACGGAAGCCGTGGACATCAATACAGCCATCGAGAGATTGAACTCCTACTTGAATGCTTTGAGTCAAGATGTCCTCCATGCTACAGTCTATGATTTGAATGTTTGCTTCGATGAAGATGAAATCCAAAGATGTGCACATTTATCCGAGAAGTACGTCAAGGGTACAATACTTTGTGAGGAATTCAACCAAGGAGCCTTAAACTTGCAACAATTCTGTGAAGAAATGATCAAATTGGATCTGGAAGGATTTCTCCACACCCTTTTACCATTCCTACCTGATGACATCATCGAGAAATATCAACTATATGATGAATATGATGATGAATATGATCATGTAGATATTTGATATGAAATAAAACATATATTTACAAAATCTTGTTTATTTATTTTTTCATTACACATAAACATTATTGATATACTTAAAAATATTCAGATATAGTACAAAAATAAAATATTGAACATTTCAAAGTGAATTACGAACAGAGCCATCCAATGCATTGTAAGTCAAGAAGGTATCGTGTATAATGAGTGCATAGACTTTGGTGTTGGCTGGAAATTTATTTTTTCTTGTTTCGAACTCCAGCTTGATATCCACTGTAGATGATTTTGTAGCATTCGGTTGATGTAAACAATCAATGATGAACAGGGGATTCTGTTGAAATGCTTCAAGGTCCATAAGAGGCTCACTCATATCTTTGTCATAATAACTACGTTGGAAGTCCTCATATGCATAGTAAGCTGAAGAGAATAGTCCAGGTTCCAACGCTCATATGGGTAGACTTCAGAGTTCAAATACACTCGGATGTTATTAATGTCAGCATTTATGAATTTTGTCACATCCAGTGCTCTGTTTTCGGATGCAGTGGTACTTTGAAAACCAATAATTATGAAGCGAGGTGTTTCCAAAGTGTTGGTTGTTTTATTGCCCATATTGTCTGAAGATGTGCTACGCAATGAGGGTAATTCATAAAGATCCCACATACGATAAGCCAACTTGATTTTTTGAATTCAGACCACTCTTATTTATTCTACTGAATAATTTGAGCTTCTGCTTGTCATCGGGCACAACATGTTTTATTTTCCATTCAATCTTTGTAATTTCCAAAGAGGCATCAACGTCTCCAATATATGAATT